>PVJC01024273.1:0-25684 GCA_004026665.1 Murina feae
TTCAACAGTCCGCATTTGCACATCATAAATTCCTTCACATTTCTGCCTGCCTGACCTCCAAAGGTTTTTTGAAAAGCCATCTTCCTTCCCATTCTCACTATAGCATGGATAGTATCATCTATGCATTTTTTCAAAACTTACTTACTAAAATATCAGCACCGAGTGGTTGGTGACATCTCCTGTTTTAATCATTACTGAGTCTCTAGAGCTTAGAATATTGTCTGCCATGTCGAAGACATCTAATAAATGTGTCCAACTAGTGAATGATCAGGCTATGTATGCTTGTTGAGAAATGTTTGCAAAAGTAATTCAGTATTTTTCCCAAGGAAAAAAAAATAGATTTCTTTACTTTCACAAATAAAATATCGGGGATCTTCCTTTGCAACATTTAAAGTAAGAAAACTCTTTCTTACTTGTAGGCATATATGAATAACCTGTGGACACAGACAATGGAGTAGTAAGCACCTTGGGGAGATGGGAGTGGGTTGAAAGAGGTTAAGGGGGGGGGAAGGAGGACCTGTGTAATACTCTCAACAATAAAGAATGAAAAAGAAAAATCTTTCTGAATATGAGCTTACAAACTAACGGGGCAGGGGGAGGTCAAATCAAGAAAACGAGGGCAACAGTGTGCCAACAATTCCCCTGCTTGTCAAAGAGGAAGCCATGCTGGGGATATACTTTGGCTTTTTTAAAAAATCCCTTTCCTGGAATAATAAAAAACAACATTCTAAGAAGAGATATCTTACAAGCAAGTATTCAAAAATCTTTATAATTTTTTTCACTGGTAGAAATACTAACTACCACATATGAATTGTCAGGCATTGTTCTACGTTATGTAATATCGATATAGTCCTCAAACAAATCTATGTATAATGCAGGTACTATTATTATACCCATTTTATAGGTGAAGAAACTAAAGACAGATGGGTTAGGTGATTGCTTAAGACCACTAAATGAAGTGATACAGCCTGGTTTCGAACCCAGATAATCAAGTGTTCTTAATGAGCATAATGATTCCCAAGAGTGAAAAGGAGAAAAGAAGTGATGGATTTCAAATCATAAAACGAAGTGTACGCATGGAGATGCTTGTTAGCAAAAGGCCTGGTGGTGAAGAAGCCGGCTAGATATCCCGTCTCCACTAGATGAGCTTCCAGCTTTTCCTCTGTCTACTCCTTTTCACCGACTTTCCCAGTTCTCATTCCAGACTGGTCACTGCTTTCATAGAGGCAATTTCACAGGTTCTAATTATAATATTTTATTTTAGAGTGAAAAAGTACTCCATATATTCCATACCACTAAATTTCATTTACCCAGCAGATTTCTAATGTCCTGAGAAAATGTAAACATTTTCATTTATATTGTTTAACTGGCATCATTGTCTCCATCTGTAGGTTTATGATTAACCAATTCCTTTTATTCATTCTATTTTAGAGAGGCAGTATGGTAAAAGAGAAAAAGCGGCCATCTGTAAAGGTCTAAAGAACACTGCCTCGTCCAATAGTTCTTAATGCCTATTAGCTTGTATTAAACACGTGTTCTGTTGTGTTTAATTTTTAACCACAATTTTAATCAACTAATAAATACATGACTTACGGTAAATTTCCAAAACAACTGTAGCTTCTTGTGCCTGGCCTTTGGCATCTGTTGCTTGACAACGATATATCCCTGCATCTTCTATATTTGCATTGTAGATGGTTAATCGAGACCTGACACCCTCCTTTTGTACCATTACCCTCTGTGTTGAAATGATCTTCTCTCCTTGAGGATTATACCAGTCTATACTCTCAGGCTCACCAATTGCTGCAAAGAATCATGGAAAAGAAATGTTTGAGACTATGATACAAGTGTTTGTTTCTGCATTGGTATTTACTTATTATGTAACAGTTTTTAACAATTTTGAAAAAAAGTTAAATAGGGAAAGACTGGAAATCTGAAAATCTTACCAAATTGAAAGTAAACACAACTGTTAGAATACATGTTTTCTTATTTATCCAATGTTTAAGATTCAACCCCATTTGAGTAAGCAAAATCCAAAAGTTCCATAGCAAACATCAGGCGTAATATTTAAGCTATGATAATTGAATACTTACCAAAGAAATCTATGGATTTTCACTAAGGTAACTCATAAAACTGTTGCGGCCATTCAGTTCAGATATAAATTACTGACAGATATATCTGAACAAAATCATGATTACTAACATGATTTCACTTCTTTGGTTCTCTTTGTTAGGGTCAAGAGTTAGAAATATTTTGCCTGATAAAGCAGAGCTCATAAAAATGTAAATCTAAAAAAAAAAAAACAAAACACACCAAACTTTGGTAATACTAAATTTTGAATAAATATCTCAAGTCTTCCTATTTGTACAGATATGACCAATGACTATTTTTAATATGAAGCTCTAATCTCTTTTCTCAAAATCAGTACTTTCATAATTTTAAGCTAAAACTGTTAACTATTTAGTCATAAGATAATTAGAATGCATTGAAATGCTACTTATCCTGCTAGGCAATTACAACCAAAGCATTACAGGGTAAACATATATTTAAGTTTTCCAATTCAGAATCTAGGTTATTATCCTCTTTGTAAAAGCTGAAGATTCTCCTGTGTTCGCTTTTAGTCACAAAAATGATGTATTTCACCTAATTGCTTGAGAGATAATTTGTGGGAGCAGTATACTCTACTAACTCAAAAGTATCCGGGAAAATGCATAAAGTAAGCTAACATCTGCAGGACCTCTTTGAAGAAAATTGTTCCTTCTTATTTTTCTCCCAACAAATCGCTTTAGAAACAAATTAGTATCCTTTCTACATCAAATTAGACATGCTAGAGCAAAAGCATGAAAGTTTGCATTTTAAATGGATCTCAGTTATATTATTTTCTGTTTTTCTGAACACATCAAAATACCATAGCAGTTATAGGATAACTCATTTAGGGAAGCTTTTTTTTTTTCAAGTTCCCACTCCATAGAGATGTCACCAAAGAACAGTGTAGGTGAGCATAAGTTTGAACAATACAAAAATCTCATTTTATACAGCAAAATGTAGATAATATTATGTGAAATATTTTGTATATTTTTATTACTAATTAGAGGGCTGGTGCACGATTTCATGCATGGGTGGGGTCCCTCTAGGTGATCTGCAGGGATTGGGCTGAAACTCACAGTCCAACAGTGTCTGCAGCTCCTACCTGCCATTCCTGCTCTTCCCAGCCCCACTGCTGCAGCCACGCTTGTCAGCCATGAGCCCTGTGTCTGGCTCCTTCTCAAGGGGAGTGGTCTGCGGGATCAGGCTGAAACTGGCTCTCTGACATCCCCTTAGGGGTCCCGGATTGCATTGCGAGAGGGCTCAGGCCATGCTGAGGGACCCCCCTAGTGCACGATTGGGCTGGGAAGGGGCCATAAGCAGGCTCCAGGGCATGTCTGGCTCAGTCCTGATTGTCTGTACCCCAGCAAGCTAACCTACTGGTTGGAGAATCTACCTCCTGGTGGTGAGTGCAAGTCATAGTGACTGGTTGACTGTTTGCCCCCTGGTGGTCAGTGCATGTCATACCCAGCAGTTGAGCAGCCTTAGCATATCATTAGCATCTTACGCTTTGATTGGTTGTTCAGTTCCGCCATTTGATCTATTTGCATATTACCCTTTTATTATGTTGGATAATATGGTATATAACTTTATTATTATGAAGAGTTTACTCTGAATTTTCATAGATTGGTCATTATATTCTTTTTTTCCTGGCATCGCTAATAATTAATAAATTTTAATAAAACTTTTCATGTTACTTTCCTGATAAGAGTGACCCACTGGAGAAATTAAAGAATACAATTACACTTTTTATTTTCTTGAAAACATAGTATAAAAATCCTTTTTGCTACATATAATATACTCTTAGTTCTCTGAGGATCTGATTGCATTCTAACTTCCATAAATTGCAGACACATTTATTTATTTTGTTTCAGGTGTCCGTGTTTAGGGTACAATGAAACTATAGAGTCATGTCACCATAGTCACCAATGTATAGGAAAAAATACATGCAAGCTTTCTGTATGTTTAGCTTTCTAAATGGCACAGGTTCCCCACATCTTTATTTTTAGATTATTGTTTCATTAGTATGTATATGTAACAAAAATAAATACTATTTATTTTAATTTTTAAAAATTAATTTTAAGTTTTTAATTTTTCTGTGATTATTGGATACAATTGTGCATTTGTGTATATAAAACATGGATGACATTTAGAAACAATGATCTATATGCTTATGCCAATGACCTTCTGACATAATAAATGATGTTAAATCGCTTTACCCTTGCTTTTCATTTGTCAATATACAAAAATATGCTCAACACACCTATCAATTCTAAATTTTATGAAGGCAAATGTATAAAAACTCATGTCCTCTATTGGTTTTTCATAGATATAATTAATATAATATAATTTAAAATATATAGTATATGTAGTTATAGTATATTATATAGCTTATATACTATGAATATGATTGATACATATGTTATTGTAACTGTATATATTTTAATAACTTTTATAATAATAAGCCATGCCATTCTCAAGATAACTTTATAATGTATTTTATATCAGGAAGTCCTATTTAAATCCAGTTGTGAATTGCTTAAGTAGAAACAAATAGAAAAAAAATCAACTTCTTGTATGCATGCATATAAGCATAATCAATGGACAGAAGACACTGTGGGGTAGGGGAGGAGGGGGAAGGTCAAGGGGAAAAAATGGAGACTTAATTTAACACTTTGTAATACTTTAAGCAATAAAACAAAATTAAAAAAAAGAAAAAATATGAAAATACTCCAGAAAGCTTTTTAGGCGCTAAGTGAATATTTTTTAAAACTAAAAATTTGTTGTAATACTTATCTATCATTTGTTGTAATACTTTAAGCAATAAATAAAAATAAAATAATAAAAAAAGTTTTCTTTTTTTAAAAAAATGAAATTAAAATTTTTATGAGTAAAATGAATATGATGACACTAAATATAAGTAGAATGTATTCATTTGTGAGTTTCACAATGTACTGAATTGAAATTTGATGTTTAAGTATTTAAATCTCTTCTGGAAAATTCTGCATGTGTGCAATTAAACTGAATAAGGTCCACACAATTTCCCAGAAGCTTTATGACATCTGATACTTTTGATTAGTCACAAAAATCTTGCAATTTTTTACTGATTAAATAACTATTTTTAAAATTAATTTTCATAAGGATAAATTTTATTTGCTTTGTCCCCAAATTTTCAGCAGATGGAACTCTAGTGCAGTGTATCTTATTTAATTTATTCATTGTATATTTATAAAGATTTGTATATTTATAAAGTTATAATATTTACATTCACCCTAACATTACTATTTACACAGGTATAATATTTTAATTGTTTTAAATTAATATGTATGCATTATATTTGATTATAAATTATTTTCCAAATAAATGATCTAGTTTGATGTCCAAATTTAATACAATTAACAGAAATAAAATTCATACCATTTAATACGAAAAATATAATAATTGATACTTTTCCAATTATTATAAAACCAATTAAGACTTTATTTTTAGAGAATTGTTTTGCCACAACTTAAATTTTGCCAATATAATATGTTAAATAATTAAAGCATAAAACAAATTATCTGAAAATATTTGTAATACATACCTGTACATGTGAAGAATTTTGATTCACCCACACTAAGCTCTACTTTGCTAAGTGAAATTGTCACTTGAAGAAGAGCTGAAAAAGATAGTTGAGTAACAATTAATTATGATTTTAAACATGAATCCAAGATTTTACTACATAATCTATAACCACATTATTTAAACAGCAATTATTTACCCCAATTTTTATTGTCCATAAAGAGAACGAAAGTTTTGTAAAATGTGATCTAACAATAAAATGTTACATTTTATTATGCACTTCTACAACCAGACCAAATAAAGGACTCATTCAAGCTAATATTTTGAAATTTGTCAATTAATGAGCCAATTCACAGACAGTTGTTCCATAGTTATATGCTATGTTTATATGCGCTACCTGATTAGATAACAGCTAGAGAGATATTTTGCCCCAAATTTGAAATCTTGTTACAAAAATATACCCTACACTGTTATTACAACAATAAAAATTTAAATTAACTAAATTTGAGTGCCTACTAAAATATTTCAAAGAAAGGAGACATACATGGGGAAGAGAGGAAGTACTGCATAGTGAAAGGTGAGTGAACATTTATTTTGACAAAATAAATAAGGACAATGGCAATAAATAGATGTTCAATAAATTTTTTCCAAAATTTACCATAAAATAGATGAAGAATCTAGAAATTGTTTAAATCCAAATGGAAAGATGTATATCTATATATATAAAAGCCTAATATGCAAAATGCCCCCTCAGGAGTTTGACCAACCAGGAGTTCAATCAGTCGCTATGACATGCTCTGACCTCCAGGGGGCAGAGCAGAATGAAAGGAGGTCCTGGCCAGCAGCCTACAGCCACTAGGGACCCTTCCCATGCATGAATTTCGTGCACTGGGCCTCTAGTTTCTAATAAATGATGGACAAGAGAGTGTGACTACTCCCTAAAGCCCTGTTTGACCATCTCTTGTTTTCAGAAATGCATGGTAAAGTAATGGAGCTGTTGAAAAAAACAACAAAAACAAACAAACAAACAAACAAAAACAAAACAGCAAAAAAAATTTCCAAAAACTAGAATATGTTAAGAATTTATTGATCAAAGCAATCAAAGATGCTTATATTGCACAGATATTTAATCAAAGTTTGTCTAGAAAAGGGGATGCTACAGAACCCCAGGTAACACTGGACCAGAATAAAGTTAATCCATATTATAAGAAGGATAAGAATAAATCAGCCAACTGGCAAAAGACTGATGACAAGGGAAGTTGTCTTTAGCAAATTTCAGAAGTTAAGAAATTTGAGATTTCCCTTATGAGAACCTAAAGAGATGGACTGTGTATTTGAAATTCACAATTCTGACCTGTGTAGAGAACAAATGTTTATCCTTAAATAGAATAACCACTTTTTCAACATATCCCATGCTTGGGATTTAGCTATAAACAGGCGATCTTTGGGAAATCCCACCGTAAGAAATTAAACTAAAAAGCAGCATCAGGTGTAAGCTTCATAGGTAAGTGACAGAAGCAAACATAGTTCTCCTTAAGGAGATCTGTATCAGCCCAGACTGCCAAAGATTTTTAAAAATAAAGCTCTTTTTAACCTAAACACACATTCTAACATTATAAAGTAGACAGAACACCAAGGCACTATGAAGTGAGTCAGTTAAAACAACAACAGAAGTAGGAACATGAAATTTCAATAAATGAAATTAGATTAATTAGGTAACGTAACTATATTTAAACAATGTGAATTCCAATGAGAATTCACAGAAGAGGATTTTGCCTTTGTAGAAGTCACTATTCCTCTAAGTGCGCTTAGTTTATGGGTAATGGGGTCAACAGAGGCAAATTATAGAAGTTAAGAAATTTGAGAATTCCCTTATAAGAAGCTTGAACCTAAAGACGGGGTGGTGTTTTGGGAACACACAATTCTGGGCACATGGTCAGGGGTTTTATAATTTGGGGAAGTTTTGGACATACCTACCAATAGAAAGGAAGGAAGCAGGAAAAAAGGTAATATAGTTGAAAGAAGAAGAAAATTGTGCACTCTTTCTCATTTTCCCCCTCCCTTTACTTTCTTCTTTAAGGCATCATTAATGGCAACAATTACCTTTTCTCCTTGGATCTTCAGTTTGAACTTTCCCAAAGAGCTAATATTCCAATTTTCAACCCTCAACTAGTATTCAATTAGATAGAATATTTTAATTTCACACTTTCTGTGTGCAAACTGAACCCACTAGCCTTCCATAAACAAACAAACTGCTCACATTCCAATTTTAGTCACCATTAATGAATTTTCAAACCTTGAAGATACAAACTCTGAAATAACACGGGTATGCATTTTTGTTTATTTCCAACACGCTTCCCCTAATTCATGTACTCTTTAATTAATGTGAGATATTTGATCTGTGATAGTAACATATCCAGTTCTAGATTTCCTTTTCTCTTCATCTCTCTTCTCATAGAAGTAGTATTTCTCAGGCTACAGCATGAATACCTTTCTTAAAGTGTTTAATTTCACTTGCCTACACAAAAGTATTCCAAGAGGATTTCTTTGGACCAATTAAATAATTATTGTACACATTTCAATGAAGAGAAATTCACCTTTCCAAGTTTATTTATAAGTGTCCCTTCCCAGTGCATATGCAGTATGAATTATCCCCACCCCTTCTCCACTGACTTCCACTTTCCCATCACTGAGCATTTGCTCCAACTATTTCCTCTGCCTTCATCCCTCTTTCTCACATCACCATATGGCTGGCTATTTTCTAGATTCAAAATAAAACTAAAATATTAGCCCTCATTGGTTTGGCTCAGTGGATAGAGCGTTGGCCTGCAGACTCAGGGGTCCCAGGTTCAATTCCGGTCAAGGGCATGTACCTTGGTTGCAGGCACATCCCCAGTTGGGGGGGAAGGCAGGAAACAGCTGATCAATGTTTCTCATCATATATATATATATATATATATATATATATATATATATATATATATATATCCCTTCTTCTGTGAAATCAATAATTTTTTTTTAAATTAAGAGGTATTTTCACTAAACAAATGAAACATGTTGTTGATAATTATACTCAGTTCTCTCCCTTATTTCAATGTAAACTCCTAGAGGGAAAGGCTCATCCACCTCCCTTCTGTTTCTCCTAAACTGATCATACATGAATACATGAGAATAATGGACTGACACCCAGAGCTTATTGCACACAAGGTACAGAACACTGACTGTATTAACAATACAAAATTTCATATTGACCTCAATGCCTTAAATTGAATGTAAGGGTATCAGAGAGTTTGAGAAAGATCTACCAATTACTGTCTAAATAATTCCCATACTTGGAGTATATTTGCATTGCTTTTCTAAGGAAGGGTTTATAGGAAAGACATAACTTAAAAGATATAAGTACTGACTTGCCAATGGGTGTAATAAATAACATATTAATTGTAAAAAATAAAATTTAGCTTAAAGTTAATTCGGTCTTTTATACTAAAATGTTTGGTTATTTTATCATTCAGTACAAACTATCAATTCACACATAAATCAGGACCATATTTTTCATGGACATTTTGATAACATTGCTCTATTTTAGGTAGTAAAATTATTTAGAGAAAAGACATACTTCTCTAGTTTAATATATTTGCCAAAGGCTAGAATTGCTCTACTTGGTCTCCACAGACACATTACATGTGAATATTAGGAAAAGCCAGGATAATTAAAATTCAAGGCCACACCTCAAACATTGCTTTAGTTACTTAAAATCCAGAATTTCTTGTGATCATTTTTGACCCATCACCTCCTCCAACAGATTCATCTTGGACTCATTTGTCAAAAGAAAAGAAAATACTTTCATAAGGCCAAAAGCTGTATTCAGACAAAACAGGACAGCAATAATTTATTTGATATCCATCCAGTTAATCTTTCTGTCATTTCTGATGTTTCAATATAGACACAAACTAATGAAAGTGGATATTGATATTGGGCCTTTATTTCATTTAGAAAAAAATGATAACAAGCATTTTTTTCCAAAATTCTATTTAGGATTGGGATTTGAAGTTATAATATCTGTGGCATTCACTGATGCTGAAAAATCTGCTTTTGATGTTTTATTCTTCTTGTGTCTTTGGATAGATATAATGACTTTGAAGAAAACTATGAAGGGTATAATGTTATATGGATTCGTTTCATATAAGGGGCATTATTGATGAAATGATGTCATGCCTTATAACGTAATCAATACATTATGTTTTTGTATTCAAGTTAGGGTTAGATAGTCAGAATACAGAATCTTAGCAACCGATTATTATTCAAGATAAGAAAAGGTTTTAAATATACACACTGACAAATGGAGCCATGATAAATATATGTTCTCTGTGAACTATTTTCAAAGTAATGCATGCAATCTCAATCTTAAAAGTAGAATTCAATAAAGTAAAATTTTATCAGAATTTTTTGATTGTATGCATTTTGCAAATCACTCTTTAAATGTCATGGTATACAATAATGATAAGCCATAGTTCCTGATATTAAGGAATTTACAGTTTATTTGAAAAGACAATAACAATACCAAATATATATATGATAAAATGAGATAATATGTAGCAATTACAGCCATCATGAGGTTAATGATCAAGAAGGCTATTTAGAAGGCAATAAAACTTTTTTTTATTAAAAAAAAAAAGGTGGAATAGGTAGTGTAATAAAAAGCAGAAAAAGGGGATCATCCCAGGTCAAGTGGGGCAAAGAAATGATCAAGAAACATTCAGGGAATAACACATAGATCAATATAGAGGAGGTGGACCTCACGTATACTATCTTACGTAATATAGTATCATCGGATAGTTTTAAGTAGATGTCGAAGGATCTCAAAAGCCATGGTAAAATGCAGGCACTTAAACTTTGATCCAATAACTCTTTATAAATAGAAATGAACATGACAAAATTGACATTTAGTAAAGATAAGTCAGAATATAGAATGGCTGACAAATTGAATTGGCCACGCAATAGGGTACACAATAATAAGCACCTGGAATGGCTGGTGGCAGATCCCATAGAAAGGTAGGAATATATGTAATAAAAACAAAGTAGGAATGAGCTTCATGATCAATTAGAACTTCAGTGAAAAAGGAAAAAAAGTTAAGATTTTCTACCTCAGTGAAACAAGGGTCACCAACATAAAAAGAAATTTCAGGAGAAGAGCTCATTAAGTGGGAAAAGATGAAGCTGTAATGTATTTCATAAGCAAAAATTATTTCCAAAATAGAACACGGGCAGCATTTTAACAAAGATAACGGCTATCATAACAGAGCTTAAATTACTATTTATAATTTAAGTAAGCGCACAGACCAAATAGCAGATATGCAAAAGGGACATTCGTAATTTATAAGAATGTAAATGTAATGAAGCCACTGGCATTTTTAAGTTCTATCTGGAGACCAGGAGCCCTTTGCAGCTTGATACAACATTTAACAGTGGCATTTAAAAGGGCCAGTTTATCACTTGCAGCGATTTAAAAACTGACAACTTAATCAGTCTACCACACATCTGACGCAAAGCAGAATTGTATCCGCTTAAAATTCCAACAGCCATGCAGAGACGACTTAAAGTATTGATTTATCTTGGTACAGTGACTTGTAAGATTTTTAAAATAAGCACTTTTTCCTCCTCTTTGGCTTCCACATCAAGGGACGTGGAAGACTAATGTACTTACCTAGTAATTACATAAACTCTTAAGGAGTCTTACTGATAGAAAGTCCTCATAAATTATGGATTATTGATTATACCAAATGAACAAGAAAACACTCTTTTTTTCATTGAAAATATATATTTTAAATTGTAACTTCAATTGAAGGATTATATAAATAATTACGATATGATTGATGTTTTTATTACTAAACTTTTACGTCAGTGTATCACAACAGCCTATGTTTGCTCTTAGGTTTTGGAAGTCACTACAATATTCAAGAAAATTCAGAACTTTTGGAGCATTTTAGGGTTGAGATACTCTACCATGTAAAATCAGAAAATCTGATGGCTGTGACCATTTTATCAAAATCACTTCTTAACAACTTGTTTCACCTAAGTTTGCCAAGAAGACCAAGTTGAACTTTTTAGTGTAATGCCCCTCAGCCTCCGTTTTTTTATTTGCACTAAGCTTTTCAATCTTCTCATTCCAAGTTAAGAAAATAAAAGCCTCAGTTGCTTTGAGGTGCTTCTCTTTCTATTGGCCTGTTCTTGACAAGCTATAAACCCTGGCTTATCGCATTCATTCTAAAAACAAAATGATAATACATGGAACAACAAATAAAACAAAATAACCAAAACAGAAAAAGAAAAATCATTCTTTCCCTTCTCGTCGCTTAAATTACTATGGTATGTCCTTACTTGTCTTAAATTATTTCCTAAAAGAAAGGAAGAGGAAGGAAAGAGCTCTCCAGTTCCCTAGCTTTTATTTATTCGGTTACAATTTACTTCTGTTCTCTTCATTCAACTTATAAGTCAACTACAACCTTCTAATCTTCAAACCCAGTAATAATTTTCAGTTTTCTTTCTTTAAAAATTTAATCAAGGGTGAGGGGTACTGCTGACTACTTTGTTCTTTAACTGCCCCATTCCTTGACCTCTACATAAGCATTCTCTGTTCCCTTTTTCTGATTACTCTCATTTTAGTATTTTGGGTTTCATCTCTTCTTCTACAAATGCCTTAAATATCAGTGTTTCTTAGTAAGCTCTTTCTTTTCTTATCTTGGAATTCTGCATACCTTCTTCTGCTGCACAAACATATATGGTAGGTATTATTTGCTGGGCACTGTTTTAAGCAGTGTGCCTAAAATAACTCTTTTAATGTTTACATAAGCCTATTATCATTCCTATTTTACAGATGAGGAAGTTGAGAAAAATGATAATGTCAAGTCACGGTAAAGGCCACTCATCCAACATGTGGTGAAGCTAGATTGGAACTCAGCCATTTGTATTCAGTGTCTATGATCTAATGGTTTTTATGTATATATAAAAAATGTACAGTATGACCTGACCCATTGCAAACACTCAAAACTCAGCTTCCATCTGCCTACCACCCCCTCTTCTACATATTAACCATAGATCAAATGTGTGTAGATGTGTGTGTATTGTCTTTGCTCTCATCATTTTTGAGGACTAGGAAACATATTTGCTAATATCTATTATATCTCACCAAAAATTTTCATATTTCTTAAAGTCAACATAGCTAACTAAGCTCAAGAACATTCTCTTTCTATCTTGCTCCAATCTTTATTCTCTGTCTTAAGTTATACTATTATTAACTATTAAATCTTTGGTCATAAAAAAATAGAAATATCTGTCGAACTACAGCTGGAAGGCTCGGGAGGATTGCGGGGGGGAGTTAAGAGATCAACTGAAGGACTTACATGCATGCATATAAGCATAATCAATGGACACAAGACACTGTGGGGTAGAGGAGGAGGGGGCAAGGTCAAGGGGGAAAATTTAGACTTATTTAACACTCTTTGTAATACTTTAAGCAATAAAACAAAATTTTTAAAAAAATAGAAAAAAAAGAAATATCTGTGTTTCTCTAACCTCTCCTCTCTCAAATATAAAACTCGATCCAATGCACTGCTCGCCTGGTGCAGTGAGTGGCCTGCAAACATGTACAGAGTTAGTTCTTGGGTTTAGGGTTCATCAGAAATATCCGAGGAAGTGTGTGAGTGTGTGTGTGTGTGTGTGTGTGCACGCGCGCGCGCGCTCATTTCTGTTGTATGTATTTTGTTTTGGCCCCATCCGTGGAAATTTTGGTTTAACATATCCGATGTAAGGCCTAGCATTTTCTATTGCCTGTAGCTTCCAGGTGCTAACTAACCATTGCTACTTACAAAGTGCTCCTCAGTTCAATGCCATTGACCCGAATTAGGAGCTTTTTGTTCATATAGAATCTCAGCTCCCATTTCATACTGACTGAATCACAATCTATAATTTAACAAGATCCCCAGCTTAGCCATGTGCACTGTAAAATGTGATCAGCATGGGGTGGGCGGTGACAATCCAACATAATTACTATTCTACAATATGAATGCGCTTCCCATTGTGTATAGGTAAAATCCAGACTTCCTCACACTTAGCATGTAAAGTCCTTCAAAGTCTGGCCGTGACTTATCTTTACTCAACTTTTTTTCCCTGCCACTTTCCAGGTGTGTAAGCAAAACCAAGTCAAAATAACACACACAATAGTTAATCATGAAACTGCAAATAGGCCCCACTTTCATAGTTTTCTATTTATTTTTGCACTGTTTTCCTTATTCAATGTTGCCTTTCTCCTTTTCTCATCTGAGGACATACCTATCACAGTCTGTCAAACACTTACTTGAGTCCTGCAGGCAGTAAGTCGTACCTTTCAATGTCTTCTAAAACCTTGGAGTTCTTTCTCATAAACAATACATTGTATTAAAGTGTGTTAAGAATTTCATTATTTTAATAAGCAAAAATTAAATGTGCACATTTTCTTAAAAGCATTATATTCTATTATTCAAAATCATTTAGTACTATTTTATTTAAAATTAATCTAAAACCAAGGAAGTTTGTTTTCAATTTCTGTACTACTTGTCAGCAGCAATTCACATATGCTCAATTTTGTTCACAAGCATGTTTCTCCACTGAACCATATACTGTTTGAAAAAGCAAGTCTACCTTCTTTATCTTACTCTGTCCACCTAGCACAGGGTCTGGAGAAGAGTCCCTGCCAAAATATCAGTGCATAAACCGAGTGATACTATTGTAAATTAAAATAAAACCAAATCAAAATTTCTTACTTATCATTCCATTATTATTCTGGTGATTGAATCCAAGAAAAAGCAGTGTTAAATCTATTTTTATTCTTTGTAGTATATTCTATTTTTGAGAGCATACTAGTATATCTTGCTAAACATACAAAAATTTTCATGTAGAATTAGTGACAAATTAAGTGATTTTGCGTAAAAAAAACCTGGTACCATATGATTGTTCGGTAATTGTGTGTGTGTGTTTCAATTCAAACATACATTTCACATGAGAACATAATAGGTACAAAAATGCCATCCAAATGAGCAATACTCAAAAACTAAGCCATGTTCAAACTAGGCAGTGTGAATGAAAGCGAGAGCAAATCAAGTTTAAAAATAAAGAAAAAAACTAAATATGATTGAGAGAGCCCCCAATAGAAAATGTCAGGGGACGGTGAACATGAGAAGACCACAATGGTGAGGTAAAATAGTTATAATCGTCACACTCTCACTTGTTATTGAACCACAGCACTAAGCAAAATTAATCACACATGTGTAGAGAATCTCCCTTATGTCAAACATTGAAAAACCTGGACTTACTAAGAAAATAAAGTGAATCATACATCGCACTGAAGAGGAAGTATTTGTGACAGAAAGTTTATGTTGATTGAAACATATTTTTGTTTTGAGAAGACAAGTGACATTTTTCCTAAAATATATTATTTGAATTGAATAACATGCAGTAAGCTTAAGAAGGGGATATAAAAGTTGCAACCCTAAACATAATTTAAATACATTTTATTGAGTACATACTCATCAAAACAGCTTATTAATCAAAGTAAAATAATTAGATATTAGACTTTAGTATTTATAATACAGGAAAAAATGGGACCATCTTTCTTATACATTAGATTCAAAGTCAGTCATTTTTTATTTATTATTAATGTAAATAAAAGTTAAACCCTGGCCTGTTTGGCTCAGTGTTTAGAGAATCAGCCTGGGGACTGAAGGGTCCCAGAAAGAATTCCGGTCAAGGGCACATAACTCTGACCTTGGTGGCAGGGCACCTGTGAGAGGCAACCATTTGATGTGTCTCTCTCACATTGATGTTTCTTTCTAAGAATCAGTGGGAAAATATACTTGAGTGAGGATTAACAGCAACAACAACAGTTGACAATTTCCCGCTTGGTCAGTTAGACTGGGGAATGTCTTCTGAATGATGAGTGAAGCTCTCTGTGCTTATGCTGTAGTTAGGCCTTGAGTCTATTACCAGACCAGGTGCAGCTCACTCATCATTTACATTAAGTATGACATTTAATTAAAACTACAATCTCATGAAGGAACAGCGAAGTTCAAGTTCTACATCCAGTTCAAGTTTATTTCAACAGACACCACTTAGGTAAGTTATTAGCTGCCTTGATGAAACCAGCGTAGAACATCCTGTAAAACTTGAATCACTGTAAATAATATGCAGCAATAAATTAATTTGGAGAAAGTGGCTGCAATGGGCCTGATTCCTAAGTCTCTTGGTGCCTAAGGGTTCTGTCTTCTCCAAGTGTGTGGACTTTGTCTCCTCACTAAGGTTTGCCTAAATCTTATTTCTGTCTGACAAATCAGAAATCAAACATTTGTCACACACCAGTTCAGCTGTACTGTCTCATCTTTCTTCTTTTCCTGAGTGGTATGATAGTATTGGATATTCAGCTTTGATGATGCTTACAAGCATACCTTGATATACATTGTTAGAAAATGCAAAACCGTTCAGCATATTACAAATGCTACTATAAAATAATGCAAAAAGTACAAGAAACATATTTCCCTCAGTTTTAGGAACAAACACGTTTTAATTAGAAGCACTAACATGAGGGACCAATGAGAGATGTCATGCTTAATGTGAGAGTATATTAATTATATCTTCTCAGGGAAAATCATAAAAGTATTATAACATAAGTACTTTATGCTAGATTCCAAAATATTTTTAGAAGTGAACTCCTCTTAAATAAGCAATTTTGAAAGGACATTACAAGGCACATGTCATAATGTTTTTAAGGTTTTCAGGACAATATGGTAACAATAATTACTAGAATAAAATTAACATTTATAATTTAATGATATATGCAATTGTTTTCTCATGAATTGACTGGCTCACTCAATAACCATGTATGAATGGAATCACTGAGAAGATTTGCTTGAGGATATATGCAATGTTTGTTGTTATAAACAGAAAAATATTTCATCAAGCTGAAAAATCTCCACTTCCATGAAACAGTCTATATGTTTAAGAAATCATCAGAAGTTCTGTTTCTTAGGCCTCTACATCAATTTTAGGATACATATATTATAACCAGGCACATTTATGTTTAAACTTAATATTAACTATTTAAAAAAGCATATTTTACAAAGGATTTATTTCAATGCATTCATAGAAATATGGAGGAAAATCCAAGAAATCAAAACTAGCAAATTACCCTGTATAGCTAAATATAGAGAAAACGAGAGGCCTGGTGCACGAAATTCATGCAAGGGGCTTGGCCCTTGCAGCTCTGGCTGCCTCAGCCCTCATGGCCCTGGCTTCATCCAGAAGGTCATCCAAATGGTCATCTGGATGGTCGTTCTGCTGTTTGTCTAATTAGCATATGAGGTTTGTTTATTTTATAAAGGTTGTTTTTTTCCAGTGCAAGGACTTAAGGCATCTCAAAATCTCAGACTGTCATAGCTTGAACGTGTTTATAGGATCTCTAGTCAACCAATCTCAGTATATAGGTGAGGAAAGAAGTCCAGAAGGCTTGTTAGTTTCTGAAGGTCTCAGGATAATGCAGAAATGGACCTGTGCTTAGATTACTGATCCCCAGCCTGGACTAACTTTGGACCTCCAAAACATGTGGTGCTATTTTGTTGAAGAATTTGAGTGAAGAAACAGATTGGCTATCTCTTCAGAACTGGGGAAGAGTTGAGTTGGGGGAATCACTTCCAGAGAGGAAGAGAGTAAAAAACCTACCCTCTTTCCACAGAACTGAGTGACTCAATATAGAGATGAAAATAATGGAGTTGCCTGGACTCATTTTTCTATAGCCCGGCTTCCTAGCTTGGGTATAATAACAGAGGTATGTTCCATGGGTTGAAATAAAAGCTGAAATCAAACAAACGGGCCTGACAATGTTGAGGGGCTATGTGTGTATGTGTGTGTGCGTGTACAGCATGAAGTAACTCCATAGATGGTGATAGTGCATCAACTAGAAGCAGTAAAGAAATAAATCAATGTAGCCTTAACCAGTCTGACTCAGTGGATAGAGCATCTGTCTGCGGACTCAAGGGTCCCAGGTTCGATTCCAGTCAAGGGCATGTACCTTGGTTGTGGCACATCCCCAGTAGGGAGTGTGCAGGAGGCAGCTGATCAATGTTTCTCTCTCATCGATGTTTCTAACTCTCTATCCCTTTCCCTTCCTCTCTGTAAAAAATCAATAAAATTTATTTTAAATAAATAAATAAATAAATAAATGTAACAAGTTAGAACCAAAGAGAACAAAGTGTTGGTATTATTGTGTTGTTTTTTAACTCCTGTATGGTTCCAGTAAGTGCAATGTCCCTGAATCCACACATGTCCAATGTAACAGAAAATAGTTTTTATCATTAGGTTTGTTAGGAAATGGATTCCCTGGTGGGAGATAAGTGATTGGTCTTTAGTCACAAACTAGCCAGGAGGACAGAAAATGTAAGGTAATTCTCAGAAGTCCTCACCAACAGCAACTGAGTTGGACTTGAAGCAGCATGAGAGAGTCCTTTGTCCTTGAAGAAGTCTTAGGTACAAAGAACATATTCACCAGCAATTTCTCTGAAGACACTAGTTCAAGGGAGCATGAACTCCACCAGATCCTAAAACTTCAGCTAAACCAAGTACCAGAGCATGAGCATGTATCTAAGGGCTCCCCCCGCTCCGAATACCTACACACACACATAAGCAGCTATACAGATACCATCTTGGGAAGGTGGTATTGAAGAAAGACTACTACTGGTACATGTCAAATACATACACTTCAACTTAGAATGTTAACAACAAACAATGCACATTCTAGAACTCATAATGTTCAACTTTATCTGCCCAAGTTGCTTTTCAATATAATCTTAGGTGAATCTACCCTGAGCTTTTGCTTTTAAGCTTTATCAATTATCGCATTTATAAACAAGTCCAAGGGATTAGGGAACTGGATGGAGCTCCCCAAATATAGCCAAACAAAGAACAATGAGATGGTTTCATCCCAATAACTAAAAGTTTACACAAGTGGTGGGTTTTCCCCCAGAACAAACACATGTGAGTATAGTTGGCTCATAAAAATCAGCAGTTGCATGTTCTTTCTCTTACATCTCTGGTTTCAGGACTTTTGATTTATTTTTTGTGCCATTTGATTTGGTAAAAATTTAGAAGACAATTGTTCAGTCTTGGGGGGCTCTGACAGTATCAGATGGCAGGCAACCTGTTCTAATTATAGCCACAAATATTCCATGGTCCATTTTATTTGGCTTTAAAGCTTCCTGAAGCTTCCATTTCCCATCTAGAATGGGAGATAAAATCATGTCAATAGTTTACTTCACTTTCCACTTAATTGATGGAAGAGAGTATTTGGCTGTCAACTCTGTAATTACTCCACTGACCAGCATCTGTGCCTAACCTCCAGAGAAATCCGGTTGTATTCCAACTCAATCTATCATTTAATTTTACAAGTCAAAGAGTTCACAGTTTAATGGCAATCCCAGACAAGTGGCTTCTTTTTTATTTCATGCCTTGTTTATCTGAAAGCCTAGAAGAGTACAGTTCTGCTCCTGCACACAGAAAGCCTATAATAATGGCTCATAGGACTGAACATTTTAATTCACTGCAGGGTTCTACTCTACCTTAGCCGCTTGATTAAAAAGATGAATGGTTGCAGGTCCAATTCAGAGAAGTCAAAGGAGGGAACACACAATGACTTCATCAAAGATGCCCCTGTGCTCTTAGAAAAGAACAGAGAACTCCCTTCCTTTTTCAGTGTGCTGAGTACACACCACTCAACCTTACCATCCCTGCTGTGATGTTTCATAAAGTTGCACTTCCAGGGCATGCAGAATCTCCTTGAGATGGTGATCGAAGATGTTTCCAACACAAAGAAATGACCTCTTCTACAAATTCATTAACAGGTGAATACTTGAATCTCTTGGCTGAAGGACTATGATATACTTGAATTATATTGCAAATTTTTCTTTAGATTGGACTTGTGTGAGTTTCTGGTCTTTAAATTTGGATCCATGCACTCCTTAATGAATACTTGTAATTATATAGATGGAACTTTATATCACCAACAAGTAGGGGCGGGAGGAGGCACTGTAAGTATCCAAATGAGAGAAACTCTACAACAATCCAAGGTTTCCAAGAGTTCACTGTATTTTTAAGATATAAACAGTCCATAACCCAACTTTACAGGTAAAATAACTGACTCATATATATAAGAAAAGAGACTACTTTGGTCCTCATTAACAGCTATGATATTCTAGTAACTGAAATTATGTCCGTACTTATTCTGGCATACCCTGTAACGACTGGATATATGTGTTTCCCCAACATTCAGATGTTGATATCCTGATTCCCTTCCCAATGTAGTAGGAAGTGAGGCCTCAGAGAGATAATTAAGTCATGAAAGTGGAGCCCTGAAGATGGAATGAATAGCCTATATTAGGGAACCAACCCTAAGAGTTTTCCAGCTCTCTTTCCACCATATAAAAGATACAACTGAAAGTAGGCATCCTGCCACATGGAAAAGGGTGTTTGTTCACCAGACCCAACCACGCAGGTACCCTGATCTCAGACTTTCAGCTTCTAAAACTGGGAAAAATGAACATTTGTTGTTTAATCCACCCAGACTATTTGTTATAGCATTCCAAATGAACCAAGCATGCTCTAACCCATTCTATCCCACCTTATTAAAAATATGGCTTCAAGCATGGATGTAGGAAGGTCTCTGTACCTATGTTAAGGAGATGGTACCTTGGTGCTTCTTTAACTATAGTGTCAGTCACAACCAGAGACGATGTTTGAGGGCGAGCTTTTCAATGAAGCTATATTCTGGGGGAAAGACAGTTACTAAGAGTCAGAAATCCTAACACTCTTACGCTTGTCAAGTTACCTCTGTGATGAAAACAAACATAAACTCCTGGCCTTGTGAAGATTGCTTCTAGCAGGTAGGAGACAGATACACATAAAAAAATAAATAAATTATATAATAAAAAGTGCTTAGTACTATGAAATAAGAGAGAGGAAAACAGAGCATTCTTCAAAATACTTTAATGGAGTGTTTTTAGTGAAATTCCCAAAGGCATTCTAACACATCAAACACTGTCAGTTGAAGGATGCTGTATAATGTTAGATCACTCCCTCCCTCCTGGCTGTAGTGTCAGAGATGCAGAAGTAAGTAGAGATAGCTTAGAGGGTGTATAGCATGATGAGGCAGTGCTTGACCAAAAGCCAGCCTTAGATCTTGGAAGGGAACGTCTTTAAAGAAGTGCAGCACAGGCAGCCCTCTGTAGCTTCCTTCAGTAAATAGGGCACACCTCAGAGGGAAGTGTAGAAGCTACTGCTAAGTGATAGGATGTTGCAGTAAAGGAAAGCATCTGATACCAGTGCTTAGGCTAACTAACACTAGTCCCCAAAGGTATAAAGAGATATTATGATATCAACTTCTAGTGACTACAGGATACCAACACTTTAGCTGTCCTAGCCATGTTATCAATATCATTGGATAGCATGGAGTTTATTCTTTCCAAGATTTCACTAGGAACAAAATTCATTTTGATGTAAAAAAAATTCTTGAAAACTCTGACTATTATCTGTGCCAACTATATAAAAGGGATAGACTGAGAGTACATGCATCAGAAATAACATATGTCTCTTTTCACAACATATATTTACATAAGCCAACCTTGACACAAATGAGGACCTGCCACCCTGAGTCTTGTATAATCACCAAAGTGGTCCTCTCATTGTAACAGCCCTCCCTCCCACACTTCATGCATACATATCCTTTGTCTAAGTATCCTGCTTTATTACAGCTCTTCACTCCAAATCTAGACCGGGCAACTGAAGAGGTGAAGCATATTGCGTAGTAGAACAGGGTCAACCAGCACTTGCATGGGAAGAAGGTTATAGTCTAGATGTCTAATTATGGTCTAGTGTTTAAACACAACTGCCTTCCAAAAAGTACCCCGGAAAGGGGGTAATCTGAGCAAAAGGTTATGCCAATTGATCATCATGACGTTTTCTGATCATTTACGAACATGACCTAGCTGGTAAATTAAAATTCAAGTCACAATAACAGCTTTGACTACAGGCAGTTGGCTCCAGTTTCTGAGGAAAGCTTGTTAGAGTTTAGGAGCTCAAGTTCAGAAAGCAGACTCGAGTAAGACATCCTGGCTTTGTCACTGAATACCGAGCTGTGCCATGTCAATTAGCTTCATCAATCTCTTACAGTTTCAAATTCTTCATCTCCAGAGTGGCAGATGAATAGCACCTATGTCATGGAGTCTCTCGAAAATTAAAATGAATAATAATGTACCAAGCTTCATGCAGTATGTTTGACACATAATTAAGAAAAAATAAATCAAATAGGATAAACAATAAATAAAGTGAGCGATTGAAACTGACTTGGTTTTCAGACTCCTGAGGTTGAACCTTGATTTTAGGTCTTGCTTCTGATCAATGTTTTTGGATTTACTAGTCATTATCCTCTCCATTTTGATCCTTAGACATGAGCATCCTTCAGTGATCTTGGATTACTAGTAACCTTGTTTCAGAAATCCAGCCCATTTCCTCTGTTCCTAGAACTCTGGTGTCTAAGCTGGTTCCCTTATATCTACAAATTCAAAGTATAGGCATTTTGATTTTTCTAGTACAGAAACACAAAGTTTTCTAAAGATTGCTTGATCTTAGGGAGTTAACAGTATTTATTGAAGACTTAGCATATAAAGGGAGAGTCATTCTAGGTACTGTCAGATTATAAAAATGAACCAGCTTCAGTTCAAATTAAGAAATAGCACCACTTCATCCTCCTCATCATTAATAAGTGAAGGACATATAAGAAAACGAAATATTCACACCTGTTTAGGAACTTTCATAAAACCATGCCCGGAACAGATTCTTTAGTACACAGTGTTTCTGAAAATTCTCTTTGGTAGTAAAAAAAAAATTTTTTTTAATGACTAGATGACTAATCTAATTAGTAGGGAACATGAGACATACCCATCCATACTGATCTTCAAGAAAGAACATGTGAGAAAAGGGCATAAGCAAAGTGCAACAGAAGTAAAAAGAGGGCATCAGAGTGTTGCGGAAGGACTTTAGAAGAAGCAAGGAGTCAAATGATCTAGTTGTTCAGCCATCCAGATTGAAAAGAAAGAAAAACTATCCCTTAAAACATGGAAAGAATACCATCAAGAACACAAGGAAGTGGGGGGGGGGGTCATTTTCCCAGTGGTTTTTGGTGCTGGGAGATTTGACAATTGGGGGCAGATTATGGCAAGGTGTCTCATGCCATGAGAACAGGTGAAGCATCAATATACTAGTATATGAAAAGCTTCAACGGAAGCCTTGGACTTGTCTGACTGGTCAGACAATGAGGTTCCTGAAGAAACAGGGAAGAAAGAAAGTGGGAAGAGGAGGAGTCCGAAGAGAAGAAAGGAAGAGAAAAGTTTGGAAAGTCTGACAGAAGATGAATTCATTTTCATTTTAATTGATTTTGGCAACTAGTGTATCCAATCTCTGACACGTTTAAGAATACAATACGAGTGTATGGATATGGGAATATTTATATTTGTTTAACTGCTTGATTTAAAATAGAATGATTGCTTAAACCACCAAGCGATTCTTTTTATGTCACTCTTCTTTGGTTTTATTTCTATTTCATTTTTGAAAGATGTTCCTGTGTAATTCTCTTGTGTCCTGGTATCTTCCATAATCCTTATTTTATATTTACAGAAGATATTTGCCTAGTTTATAAAACAAAGGTAGTAAGATTCAGTGGTAAACAAAGTTGTCTGTTAAGAATAATTCTAATGCATGTAAGAGAGAGGGAGAGAGAGCACTTACCTTTTTTTTTAAATGACATAATCAAAAAGAAAAAAAAATCATACTGCATTTAATTCCTTCCTCATGAGAGAAAATAGATGAGTCAGGTGTTAAAAACAGTCAAGCACTTAGTTCAGTCTAATGGGGCACTGGTGGAGGACATAGTACCTCATAAACAATGTGCAATTATAATCATATAAAATTAGGAGAGCTGTGGGAGAAAAATCTGTGATCAAAATTGTTTTATGAATAAAGTATAATCAGGCCAGAAAGAGAATTTATTAATAGTTCCTTATCCATCTTCTGAGATAATCCTTCCAATTACACTAGATGACATTTATTATGCTTAATTACATATTTGCAAATTAAGTAAGAGTTGAAGTTTTCTATCAGGTTACAGAATGGTATGCTGTGGTTATAGCATGGCCAACAAGAATGCTTCATTTGATCTACAATACTGTTTTCAAAATGAATTTGAGTGTCTACTGAGAAGTTATTCACACTCAGGTTTGTGGCGCTATCAACCTTTCCTCTCTTCACTAATTCAGTTGCCTACCAGGGTGTGTATTAATGTTAGCTTTGTTAACCCAGGTGCTGCATGTCTTGGCAATACATTTGCTAACTTCTTTTTTTCTTAGGGAAAAAAAAAACAAGTTTTAGAAAGAAAACTGTAATTTTACATACTTTCAAAATCACTATTTTGACTAAATAAATATTTTGAAGTGCGTGGAACATGTGATCATATTATATGAGAAATTAACTAATTTTTTTATTTTTTATTTTTTGCTAATGAGCAATGGAAGTAAAACTCCTCAGTACAGTAGTCAGCTCCCTTGGCAGTGTGCACTGAGCAGGACCAAAATGCTCGAATCAAATTTGATTTAAATATAATTTTTCCTAGCTCCCATTTACAAGTTTGGCAATTCCAAGTATATGGAATTTCTTCCTTATAAGCTCTGTCTTGCCCAATTAGCTTTCAGTGGTGCTTGAAATTCTCACTTGAATTGCCTTATGTTGACCTGTCCGTTTTAATCAAGTTAAATACTACCTGGGAGGAAGATGCATTAGCTATCACTTAGGTGCAAATTAGTCTATCTGAACCTATTACTGCACATTATCAACCAGCACAAAAGAGCGCCACAGGGCACTGGTTCTGAAAATCATTCAAATGCCAGACCACAAACAGGCATGGTGACCTAGGCGGAAAACCACGCAATATTAATCCATTACTCTCATAACCATAAAATATATACAGTTGGGTTGAATACAATGTCATTTTATCCTGTAAATGTACTGGGGGAAATTACAGATTTCAAGAATTTAATAGAAGAAAAAATTAATTATGAACATTCCATCCAATTTAAATTTTAACAAAGTGTATAATAATGGCAATTATTTTCCCGGGTTGGCCAAATAAGGAGGTGCAGCAGGAGGGTACTTTTTTCAGTGCTTCCGGAGGAGAAGGCTCTTCTGAACCTCAGTTCTACAGGAGAATTAAGCTCCAGTGCAATTAAAGGCATTGTGTGCAATTAACTTCTCTCACATGGCACCAAGGATTGTGAAATCCCAGATGGAAGGTTACTGAGAAAAGATTGGTCCAGATGTAGACAAAGAAAACAGAAATAAGCAAACATATCACCAAGACATGCAACACATGGGTCAGCAAATCTAAGTATCAATACAGGCGTTGGTAGATAACTATAATGGTGAAGAGAGGGAAGCTTGAGATCCCCACAAACCTGATTTATTATTATTATTAATACTAGGGGCCCGGTGCACAAAAATTTGTGCACTCGGGGTGGAGGGAGTCCCTCAGCCTGGCCTGTGCCCTCTCACAGTCTGGGACCCCTCAGTGGATGTCCTATGATGGCCCCAGTCTGCCAGGCACCTTTTGTGTGTGTGTGTGTGTGTGTGTGTGTGTGTGGCCACTGGGGACCTGCCCTCAGCTGCATCTGAGGCTCGGAGCAGTCCTCCTGTGTGTGTCTACCTGCTGGGGGCCTGCCCCCAGGCACACCGTGGAGGTTTGGAGCAGGCACCCCCTCTATGTTGATCTCTCAGACTCTTGCCCTCCCCTGCATGTTTTTCTCTTTTTTGAGCGTGGCCAGGGCTGGGTGCGGCCTCCTCCCAAGCTTGCCTACTGCCCATCTTCCTCCAGCCACCAGAAAGCAGGGAAAACCCCGCCTCGTGGTCAGGCCAGCCTTTTCCT
>PVJC01024274.1:0-18912 GCA_004026665.1 Murina feae
GAGAGAGAGAGAGAGAGAGAGAGAGAGAGAGAGAGAGAGAGAGAGAGAGACTAATGTCCTAAGCCCCTAAAGTTAGAATTGAAGTGCTCAATATATGCCAAACTGGGAACCTAAGGTAAGTAAAATGGAGTATCTACTTACTGCTCCTAGGATTGGTATAAAAATTCAATCTGATATTTTTTATTTACTTTACAGACACGAGGGTTGGTATACATTATTAGTTTCAAGTATACAACACAGTTATTCATCATTAGTCTTTAGGAGTGCATTAGTCACTCAAGAGAATGACTATTGGAGCAGCTATAGCTGTGCCATGTGACTACTTCAAAAGGGAATGTGCTCCAATTGAAAAATACAAATCAGATCTCAAGCCTTCATATAAAAGAAAAGACTATAAAGTATCTCAATATTTTTATAGTGATTATAAGTTTAAATGGTATTTTGAACATATTGGGTTAAATAAGATTACAGTTAATACCTCATTTCTTATTTTAAAAAGTAAAATTGCATACATTTTTGCTTACATTATAAATCTACTGGACATGCTGTGCTAAGCCATTAGTTAAGGAAAGAAAGTAACTGGGAAAGTGCCTGGAGGGCAGTGGGTTTGGACACACTGAAGAGCCCTAAAAAGATGTTTGAATCAATTTCCGACCCTTCACTTGTGTTTCTATCCTGGGGTAAGAAGATTCCATGGCAGGAGCTTTCTAAGAGTTTGATGATAACAATGATGACAGTGATAACTGCCTTAATGAAATGATCCAGGCTGTAACAGATGCCACCTTCATTTCTCTAGGTACTGCTGAAAAGCAACCACATCAGCTGGATGTTCATGTCACCACAATAGTTTTTGATTTCACATCTCTACAGCTCACTTTCCTCAGACTTAGACTCATGCCTAATGAACCTTCCAGTAATTACACTGTTAAAAAATTGTGCATGTCAGAGTAAACTCAACACTTAGTATACTAAATGTACTTCAAGGTTTCCCCAGAGTTTCTGAACAGATGACTAAAGTCAAACCTGGATACAGGAAAAAAAAAACACAAAAAAACAAAACACAAAACTGCTGTACACATGAATTTATCTATTTGTTGTTTTCCAGAATGGAAGTGCTCGACCATATAGCACTTAGAGACTGGAAAATGAGCTTTAATGAAATACTGCTGCTCATGTGATCTGTCTCTTAGAGGCATACCTGTCTGACCTTTCTGTTAACATCACCTATCATTGCTTGGCTTGTGTCAGACAAATAAGTATGTTGTATGTCACCTCCTTTGGAGCAACACAATGGAAAACTTCCAGCTTCTTCATCTTTCAGAAGAGAAGTTCATTACATTTCAATATTTATGACATAATTTAATTGAAGAGAGATGAATAATATACACTGTTAAAATAGAGGTTTTCCAAAAAGTTTGGTCATAGCCAAGGTGAAGAATCAAAGCAAATAGAATTGAAAGCAATCATATGAAATAATGAATAAAATGTCCACTCTTCTAATTCCTGGAACATCAATGTGAGTATTTCTTAGATTCTCAAGGTGGCAAGAACTGCTAGTGTCAATATCCAAGGTTCTGCTTCCAGAATAAGTTTCTGGTTT
This sequence comes from Murina feae, assembly GCA_004026665.1. NCBI lineage: Eukaryota > Metazoa > Chordata > Mammalia > Chiroptera > Vespertilionidae > Murina > Murina feae. Next base: position 1,601 of record PVJC01024274.1, read on the forward strand.
ACTTGTGCCATCTGACCATGCCTTCACACCATCTTAGCTCCTAACCTCCAGGAGAGTGTCTACTTTTGACCTCAAAGTCTCTGCCAAGACCATCTCATGAGATGTCTCCCTTCTACTTCTCCCTCTAACCAGCTTAGAGGTAAGAAACCAAGTGTTTTACACCTGTCCACAAAAGATGGGGAAACTTTTTATTTCATAGTTAGCAATGATGATAAAAATGTAAATATTTATTTCACATTGAGAAAGATATGGTTGGACTTGACAATGAATGGGTTTCATTCTAGAACACATACAACAGAACTGTGTGCATCTTTCAGCTGTAGCTTTAAGGGACAACTTTTAAAATATCCATACCTCAAACATACATAGTCCCCAAATACTATAAATTATATGAGGCAATCCTCATTTGAACATGCAAGTTTCTTTTTTTTTAATATATTTTATTGATTTTTTACAGAGAGGAAGGGAGAGGAATAGAGAGTTAGAAACATCAATGAGAGAGAAACATCCATCAGCTGCCTCCTGCACACCCCACACTGGGGATGTGCCCACAACCAAGGCACATGCCCTTGACCGGAATCAAACCTGGCACCCTTCAGTCCACAGGCCAACGCTCTATCCACTGAGCCAAACCGGCCAGGGCTGAACATGCAAGTTTCAATGATCTGATAAAGCTAAGCACCATTACTAATATAAGTCAATCCTATTCAATAACATTGCATTGCTTTTTGCCAAACTCTATTTTCTTTCTTTCAAAACAAAAGTAAAGCTTATTTTATCATTTGTTTAAGACAGTCTTTCAGACCTACTAAAATAATAGCACATCTTATTTTGCACCTGCCTTCCAACCCCAATGCAACTCATAAAAACAGTGCAAGCTTACTCACATGCACAAAGGGCTAAGTAGGCTTAATACAAAAAGAATAAGATGCAGTGGAGGTTAATATATAAAATATGTTTTTTTACCTTGTTGGGATAATAAATATTTTTACTGATTTCTAAATTGAGTAAGAAAGAGAGAGAGAGAAAGAGAGAGAGAGAGAGAGAGAGAGAGAGAGAGAGAGAGAGAGAGAGAAATTATCAGCGAGAGAGAGAAATATCAATTGGTTGCCTTCCCGCACACACTTGACCAGGGATTGATTCGAAACTGAGGCAGGTGCCCTGACTATCTACAAATCGAACCTGCCACCTTTTGGTGTACAGGATAATGCTTCAACCAACTGAGCCACACTGTCCAGGACTAGATACTAAGTATTTCTTTCAGCAGTTAATATTTAGTTTTTATTCTTCCTAAGATGCTGTGGTAGCAACTTGGAGAGAGAGAAGGGCCAAAATAGGTTTGCTGCCTTCAAGATACAGTTATGGCAGGAGGAAGAACTACACAAGTGCACAATTAACTAAGCACCCAGGGAGGACATAAAGCAGTAGTAATTTAAAATGATAGCCCACGATTTTAATTTTTAATGTTGAAGTCATATCTACGTATTACTCATTGAAATATTTTTAAAAATTCAAAAAGTTTTGTAATTATTTCAGACAAAACTCAAGCACATTGTCTGTCTTGCCTTGAGCTGTCTATGTTTCTTTTGTGGCACATATTTTGTGCCTGTGGAGAAAGGATTATAGAAGCTACAGGTGTTGCCAAAGGGCAGCTGTGAAGGGCAGGTGGATAGCAGGGGAGGGACACAAAGTTCAGAGCTGGGGTGGGACCATCAGGAGTACTGAACAGGGAAGAGAGTGGTGGGAAGCTGAATATGTATTGGAAGCTTTGGACTTTGTCAGATGCATAGGCAGGGCCATTAAGAAGGACATAGAAAGTGACAAAATGGAGGGTGGTGTCCTGGAGCTGTGGTTTGGGACCAACTATATAACAATAGCACTTTGAGGTGTTGAGTCAAACTGCTTCCAGCTACCTTCCTATCAATAATCCAATGTTCTAGAGAAAGTGTACAACCTCTTTCCTTTTGAGCTCCATACTTCATATTTCCGTGGGACTTAAAACTGAACAAGTGAACACATCTTTCTTCATGTAAAGACTCTGTTACTCAAATCTGTGGTTCTATCTCTGAAGAGTCATTTGATATCTTTGTATTAAGTTTCATTTTAACATTCGGGCAAAATTCCTTGGCTTTCAAACAATTTTATTTATTATCATGCATAAAATGATTTGTTTTAGAATCCTGTGATCTTTCGAGTAAAAAGCCCAAAGAAGTGATAGGAATGGCCATTTTGGTTCTTGCTATTGTTAATGTGAATGTCAGAAATATTACTATTAGTAATGTGGAACCTGAGAAAAAAGATGCCTACCAAGAAGGGCTCATGGTGGCTAACTGGGCTCAACTGAAAAATCAAAACAAAAAACAGAGCCTATCAGGCATTTCTAAACCCAAGCCACAAGCTGCATTCCAAGGAAAAGCCCACACTAACCTGCCAGTCTCCCACAGGGAACTGCCTACTATTCTGTGTTCTTGCCCTCTGAGCTAAGCCTTACAATGAGAAACCCAATAAGACTGAGCCTTGCCCTTTCCAATCATAACTATGCAACTATATACTCATTAGCATATCCATTGACCAATCAGAATGGCTCCATTTTGAACAATCAGGACAGTGCTTTTTGTAGTAAACTGCAAGGATTTGGAGTACTCATTTGCATGAAGACTAGCCAATCAGGATCCAAGGGCAGGGGCTTCTGTCTATATAAGTCAACTTTCCTCTGGCTTGGAGAGTGCACTTTCCCTTTCCACTGAAGACTGAGGCCTGCATTTCCCTTGCTGGGGCTGAAACACCAAAGACCTCTTGCCAGAGTAGAGCAGAGTGAAGCCAAGTGGAGCAGAGCATAACTGTATAGTCAGGAAGGGCCTTGCCCAAGGGTCACCTTGTCTGAGGGCCACTTAGCATCTGCATTGTTCTCACAGCTGTGTGGTATCACAATTGAGCTATATGTACTGAATAAAGATTCCTTCTTCACAGCACTCTGAATCAGGCATTCCTTTTGTCATTGAATTGGCAACAACAATCATTGGTTGACATTAACAACAGAGCGGTCCTTAAAACAATGAGGATGCAAGAAGGTCTCACAGTGGGAGTCCTTTTGCTTCAGCAGAAAGGTAGTACTGTATAAGGTACTAGGATATTTTACATATAAAGTTTTCACCTCTCAAATATAAAGTAGTGCATTTGACCATGGTAGAAATTTCATACAATGAATAAAAATTAAAAATCACTAATGCATCTGAATATACAATTTACCAATTTTTTCTGACTGGTAAATTATAGACTGCATTGAATTATTATGACAAATGTTAATGGCTTATGGAGAGCTAAATGCTGTTATCCCATTGGCTGGTGACTAATCTTTACTAGGGAAGAGAAGCATAGTAAACAGGAAGTCATCTCTGTGGCAATAGGCCATTCAACTTAACGTTTTTAACACTTAAAGAGGTAATTACTTCGTTTTTTATTTCCATTTTTATAATTTTCACAGTTTGTAATAGCGGTGAAGACCTTTGGGTCAGGCATTTTCTGGCTGTTAATAACAGGCTGCTTTAAGGCCACCAACGCTTGAACATTGTGCAATTATTTTTTTTTATGAAAATAGAGCTGTTATTTTTTTTTTCTTCCTCAACATTGTAGCATAAATAAATGACAGACTTTTATGTTCACATATATAGTGTTTTGATTTCCTGCAGACGATAATATGAGGGAGAAGACTGCCCTAGTGGGTGACGTGGGCCTTGAGTATATCCCTCTGGATGGTATGTTAGAAGATAATTCTAGGGGACTTAGAGAGAAGACAAGACTGAGGACCATGCAGGGCAGAACTGAGAACATAAAGATACATAACCTCAGAGACCAGGAAATGTTCTTTTGGGGGCAGTATTTGTCAATGGCTCCCTGTGAGCTACCACAGGAGTCAGAGTCCTGGGCAGTTTCCTGGCCTTTTCTCACCCAGGAAAATATGTCTTCCCTCCTAGAGGTATCCTCAATGATCTGTGCATTAAAAAATCCCAAGGAATGTGTTGTTTTGGAACAAGAGAGGAAGTTTGGGTAAATAAAACACCATCTTCAGTAGCCAGTCACTCGCTACAGAAGAGGCAAGGCCCACACATAGGGGCACACCATGCCTCCACAGACTATGGGCAGTCTTTAATCCGGTTCTGAAGTCTCTCTCTAGCTGCTGGTCTCTGAAGGAAAACGGGGAAGGACACCAGAGATCTACAGTTCTTCCTGCCTGCCACACAATATTATTAACTATTAATGTGTATGTATTGAAAGTGAAAAAGAGAAAACTTTCTGACACTGGCACCTTCTGCTGTCAGAGCTCTGGGAAGCCACACCCACCTGCCACCAAGCCCCACCTGACAAATCTCCTCCCAATCCCCAAATAAAACCTGAATAGGCTCTCAAAACAAAGAGAGATGCTATTTACAGGAAGAAAGGGCAGGCTGATGTCAGAGAAGAAGGAATAATCTTGCAGAAAATGGGGGTACACACAGCCCAGGCACAGAAACCCAAGAATGCCAGAGACAGACAGAAGAGTTTGCACTTCCTTGATAAACACCAATATGCTGATGACTGCAGAGTTTGAGATGAAATTATTTTCAAGCTTTATTTTTTAAAACTCATGGATTCATTTTACATGCTTTCTTTTTTATTTCAATTTAAAAATTAAATGGGGTAATATTGGTTAATAACATTATGTAAATCTCAGGTGTAGAACTTTATAATATGACCTCTGCATACACACATGTTTTTAAGATGTATTATTAGCACATTAAACCCATCTCTGTTGAAAAAGGCAGACAATGCTCCGGGGAAGGATTACAGAACAGGTGCATGGACTTTCCCTTGTGGTGTGTAAGAGGGCTCCTCTTGAACTTCCCTTACAGGAATTTTGTGATCATCAACTCCCTATCAGCCACAGTGACACAAATGCCTTTGGATGGAGGGCCATTGAAGTTAGTTCTTTCTTTCCCTTCTAGTCTCTCATCACAGATTTTATTACCTTAAAATCTGATACACTGGGATCTGCTCCCTGCCTGCTCTCCAAAAGCAGGCCATCTGGATTTCCTAGCACCTTCGTTTAGATGGCATCATTCACGGGAGTCAGAAGTCCTCTTCTCAGATTAGGGCTTCTCAGATTTAGAATTATGTTGTTTTTCTTTTATTTCTTCTAAGTCAGAGTTAGATTGTGAAAAGTTGTTAAACAATTTACTAAATGTGGGAGTGTCCAAGCTCCATCTAAACATTCTATTAAACTATCAAATGATAACATCATTAGATTTATCTTACCTTTATATTTTTACCATCTTCCAGAGAAATTTTATACTTTTATGTATTATCAACTATGTCCTGCCTAAATTACCATAAAGATTAATAAAGAGAAGCATTGAATAGACCATCCAACCTCAGAGGGAAGGCAGTGAGGTGGGGGTGGGAGATCAACCAAAGGATTTGTATGCATGCACATAAGCATAACCCATGGACACAGACAATAGGAGGATGAGAGTATGTGATGGGGGTTGAGGGGGTGGGAAGGACAAGGAAGAGGTTGATGGGGGAAACAGGAGACATATGTAATACTTTAAACAATAAAGAATAAAATAAAATAAATTAATTTAAAAAATGTGTCAAAAGCTGCCTAAATCATGCAAGATTAGTCTGTGGTTTTGTTTACCCTAATTTTACTTTGTGGAACTGTAGTGGTCATGGCATTTGCCTCTCAACATCCATTCTAAGTCCCCTTCTCAGTCCAAGTAATTTGGGTATGGTTGACTCCACCCTCCCAACTTGAGGAATGGCCACTTGACCGAAGCTTGTCCACTCAGTCTATTCCATCCCTCTGGGCACAGGGATTGGTTCAAGGATGGGCAAGTGACCCAAGCTGACCCAATGAGAGTCAGCTCATGACTTTTTCTGGGAAAGAGAAGCTCTTTTTCCTAGGGTTGCCCATCTGGAAAGGTTATAAACCTGGAGATTCTGGTGGTCATCTTTGCAACCAATGTATAAGTTTTTCTCTCTCTTGGGCCATGACCAGCATGGCTAGAGAACAGAGAAGTCCTGAGTAGGGGCAATGGGGGATTGAGAAAAAGAAAGAGACAGACACAGAGACAGTAAGGAAAGTTGGGACCAGGTGGGATAGCTGTTCTCAGATGGAGAGACAGTGACCCAGAGCTAGTGTAGTACATTTATTATATACAGCATGATACCAGGGAGTTTTACTAGAGTTTAAGACAAAGGAAATTATGTGAAATCATGGTTAAAGATCAAGCTGCAATTCTTCATTCTTGTGGCTTCTTTGTAATTGTCACTCCTCGATGAGCCCAGAAAATTGTGTCTGTTCTCGGCACCTGGATGAACTTAGATAATGAAACTCACCTGCGCTAAAGGACAGGCTGATAACATACCTGCCTCTGGCAAGGTATGTTTCCAGGATGTGGCTCTGCCAATGCCATTAGACTCAGCCAACAATCAGCTCATGAGCCTTCCCAGGTGATCTCTACACCAATGGAGAGAACCTGCCTAATAATTAAACATGTAAAGAAGAAACAGAATCTTGGCGATCTTGATAACAGCATTTGAACATCTAGATCTATTCTGTGGACTTATTAGTTATGTAAGGCACTAAATTCCTTTTATTTTGCCTCCACTAGATTAAACTGTGTTTCTGTAACTTGCAATTCAAAAAGATCTGATAATAAAGACAATATTTTTGCTTAAAAAAAAACAAACAAAACAATGTAAAGAATTTTTAAAGGCAAAGCAACTAAAGATAAGTATTTGCTATATGTAGAACTGTCAAAGTATTAGCATTCACTAATCATAAAAATTCCTTAAAGGAGTTTTCAGAAAGAAAAAAAGACAAAATTCTCAACAGGATAAAAAGAAAATTATACCTTGCCCATTTGGCATTGCTTAGTGGTTGAGCATCGAATCAAACCATGAACCAGGAAGTCATGATTAGATTATAAGTCCCGGCACATGCCTGGGTTACAGGCTAAATCCCCAGTAAGGGGTATGCAGGAGGCATGATTAATGATTTTTTTCATCATTGATGTTTCTATCTTTCCCTTTCCTTTCCTCTCTGAAATTAATAAAAAATATTTTTTTTTAAAGTGCATAACCTGAAATACCTCAGAAATCAAAACCTTTGAGTACTCTTCAACTCAAAATTCCATAAGGAATGGTGTGACTCAGTTGGTTGGGTGTCATTCTATGCATTGAAAGGTCACTGGTTGGATTCCTGGTCAGGGAACATGCCAAAGTTGCAGGTTACATCTCCAGTGGGACTCCATTCAGGAGGCAGCTGATCCATGTTTCTTGCTCTTTCCCTCTCCCTCTAAAATCAATAGACATATTTTTTTAAAAAATTCAAAAAAATTAATAAAGAATTCCTGAATAAAGTTGGGGAAATTGAGGGGAAATGGCAGTGTTACCATGTGTCTTCTGTGTTCCAGGCACTGTGCTAATAAAACAGGTATTTTTGCAGCCCATATAAGCCAGGGTATAGCAAAGCAAGCATTGAACTCTGTAGCTGAGTTGCAAAATAGCCTTTCCATTTAAGCTCTTCTTCTTGAGGAAAGAATTCTGCCAACATCTCACAAAGCTTCTTTTTAAGAGTGTTCCTCAGTTGTCAAGTTTTGCTGGGACTTCACCACGGGACAGACCCCTCCTGCATTCTGATGCTGATGACCGATGTTTCCTTCTTGTCTACACTGCATAGCAGGACCAAGTTCATTACTCTGGCCTCCTGGCAGGGGAAAATTTCTCCTTCGTCAGATTGTGGATCAGGTTGATTTTTATCAACTAGATTGAAAGTTCAGTAAGAATAAATGCCACAGCTACCTAGTGTTCTGACATCATCTCGGTAGGCACATAGTAAGTACAAAGTATTTTTGAATGATCAGAAGTGACTCCAGCTTCAGACTGCACTGGTCTTAGGAAATTCACTGACTTCTGTTTCCTGGGGCAACTTCCAATTCACACTCCTCCAGCCAGTTCTCTGAGCCTTTCTGAGAAGATTCCCCAGCACCGAATAGGATGGTCAAATATGCATTCTCTCTCTCTCTCTCTCTCTCTCTCTCTCTCTCTCTCTCTCTCTCTCTCTCTCGTTCTCTCTCCTATCAACACTATAACTTTTTTTTTTTTTGCAAAGTCATCACCATCATTCTAGAATGCCTCCTGTAAATAATGGGTGAATCTGCTTTCTCTTAATTTCTTAACTAAGATATTTTAATATGCCTTTGCCTTGTCACATGTGTTTTGCAATGAAAAACCACTGAGATTGAAGTAGCATTAGTGTTTACAGTCTTTCTTAGGAAATGATCACTATAATAACAGACTTCCCAGTTTCCCCCTTTTTTGTGTGTTCTATGTGCCTTTAGTAGCCCTGAGACATTACTAGAGTAAGCAATAAGCTCAAAACTGCTCCTGTGTTTGAAGCAAATGGATATATATGGATTTGCTCCCTACTTAACCTATAGCCTAATTTTCCATTCTCTGATGCCAGATCCTTTTAGTTTTCCAAGAAGTAGACACCAAATGCTTCCTGAAGTAGTTTGGCATAGACGGGGAATTGTTCACGAGGATGTGGTGTCTAGACTGAATATTTAAGAAGGCGTGGCATCTAGATGTGATATGATCACAGAAGGAACTATCACAGGAGATAGTATAGTATGCAGTTGCTTGCTGTGAGAGAATCATAGGGCCAGTAATAGTTGCCCATTTCAGAAGACACTAACAACACTACTAGAGAGTCAGAATTGCAAATCTAGTGTGAGAAGTGAGTCAGAGGACAGAGCATGTAATCAGGGTTCAAACAGAAGTTGGATGTGCCAGGAAAGACCCAGAGGGTTTCCTGAATGGTTTGCTCTTTGACTCAGTTCACTTTAACTGGCTTTGTCCCTCATGGTTACTCTATTTCAAGAGAACCTTGAAGGCTCTGCTGAATCTTATGGGAAACAAGATACAGCAAAAACATTAGGATGATCTTAGTAGGTGTGTCTTTGAGAGGGGAAGGAGAAATTATCTATCCATGGAAAAGGTTTACACCAAGACATACAGCTGGTTTAGGCCTAGAGGGCCTGAGGAATCTTGAGTAGGGTCTGAATTAGAGAGGAAGACCATTGGGGACTTTTCAATGCATAAAACATGAATTTGTTAAATACCTACAGTGAGTCAAGCACTGAACAGAGGAAAGATCTGAAGGAACAATTACAGAAAATAGACAGTAGGAAGATGGGTGGATAGGAAGTTGGGACAGGTTGGGACAGGACTAGGTTTAGGGAAACAGCTTAAATCTCCATTAGGCTCTAATCAGACCACATTAGGAATCAGGTTCTATATATTCCCCTCATATCTCTAATGTGTTTAATTAATGTCATTCTCAAGAGAGGGAAAAATAAGCATCCCTACGGTTTTCATCAAGTTGTTAGCATACCCACTTCATTTATTATTTTCTTTTTCTTTCATTTGACAAACATTTATTACATACCCATTAATCTGTAGATACTGTGTTAGGTACTCAGTATACATTGATACTCAAGACAGATGTAGTCTCTGTAATCATAGAGCTTATAGTCTAGAACATATCTTGGCAAACATTTTTTTTGTAAAGGGACAGATAATAAATATTTTACAGTCCCATTGAGCTCTGCCAATGTAAAATGAAAGTAGCTATAGACAGTATGTAAATGAGTAAGCATGGTTGTGTTTCAATGAAATTTTATTTACAAAACCAGAGGAGATACAAATTGGCTTGCAGGTCATAGATTGCTGACCCCTACTCTAGAAGAGAAGTCCTTAGTCATGCAATTGTAGTGAACATAATACTTTGAAAGAGGAGGAGTGATAAGAGAACAGAAAATAAGAAATCCTAAATTGCCAAGTAGTCCAGAACTGAAGTTTTGGTGTTTAAGCTGAAATCCAAAGGTTGAACAGTGAAGTAACCAAATTGAATGGTTATTGGGAAGATGGAGGAGCAGAGACTATTCCAAGGAGAAGGACAAGCATGGACAAATGTCCAGGCAGGAGACAGACGGAGCTTGAGAGACATTCAGTAAGGCTAGAAGAAAGAACGGAAGATGGAACTGGTGAGAGGTGAGGTTACAGAAGTGTGCAAGGATCTTATTGAAGAGGGCCTGGTGAAGCATGCTGAGAAGTTTGAACTTTGCATAAATAAAACAATGGGAAGCTCTTACCAGTTTTAAACATTAGAGTGGCATGACCACATTTGTGAGTTTGAAATCTCCCTCCACTGTAGGATGGAGTCCAGGTAGAAGTCATCAAACTGGTAGCCAGTTAGAAAGCTGAGTCCCAGTCCACACAAAAAACTGATGGTTTGAGGATTGTGTGGTGGTGATAATGGTGATGAACTCTACTAATTAGGAGGTGTCCTGAAGTAAACAACAAGCTTAAAAACTGCTTCTGTGGCTTGAGTTGTGGCTCTTACTTAGCTTAGGGCTTCATTTTTGCTGTTTGCTCTCTGGAAATAGGTAGGAACTTTGAGGAGAAAGAGATACAATTAAGAAGGGCAGGAAATAACTATGAGAGGACAAGTTTATAATCAGAATTAGAAGGCAGCTTGAGCTGAATTGGAATATCTCTTGCATCTTCCCATTCTAGTACATTAGTGGGCTTTGGGAAATGAAGGCTCTTTTTATACATAGTAAAGCCTGTGCTGGTGTTGATAAATGACTTCCATCTAATACTTCTCAGTACTTTGATGGACTTCCTCTGAATGTGGTAGGCAGAAGTGTTCCAGTGGTTGCTCAAAAATATCACCTGAACTGGTTTAGCACATTAGAATGTCTAACAGGCAATGCATATAACCTTTTTTCTAAGCACTTTCAAAGATGGCTTCAAAGAGATAATGAAAGTCAGCTGTCATCTCAAAATATTTTAAAGATATTTGAAAGGGATAGATGCTTTCAAAAGTTTGCAAATTTTAGTGCTAGGAAACGTTAGATGCTGAACTATTATTTTCAATTCCACTAAGCATTAAATTGGATTTTATCATAGTAATCAGCCAGGCAAGATTTATGAGCAGGAAATAAAACCAATAAATCATTTGCCTATGTAAAATAAATTATTTGATGATCACTCTATTTGGGGGAAAACAACAATTACTGTTGCTAACAGAGTGGATGTGTATTTTAAGCAGGTTACAAAAGGTTCCTGTTGAAAATCTCTCTCACATCAAGCATCCAGGGTAGGTATGGACAGAAGAATAAAGTGGGGAAAAAAAGAATTCCATATTAAGGGTTAGAACAGAGATGAATCATGCCAGCCTGCCTCTTCATATAGCACCTCCTGTGTAGCCATCTATCCCGGACTTCTAAGTTGACAGGAAATAGTCAGCAATATCCATTGGGCACTGAGTGTGCTCAGGATCACTAGGCCAAGGGCCATGACCACTTCATGACCTGACATCACGTCTACACTGGCAAAGTGAAGTGAAAAGGAAGGAAACCAACTGCTTAATGCTGGCTCCCTCCAAAGCTGCTTTCAAGGAATGAGTATTCTCTCACCCCACTCATCCTCCTCATGTATGTTCCCTAAGGTGGCTGGTTTTAGTGTTTAAGTACTCAGCATTAAAAACTGCCTAATTGTCAGTGTTTTTTTTCTTCTTTCTAAACAACTCAAGTAATTTTTTGTGTGCAGCTGCATGTGAGCAACATGGAGAATGCTGAGCTTTCATAAAAGTCTGAAGTGATGGGCTGCCTTGTTTAAACCAATAAGATTGGAAAGTCCTTGTAGGCAGAGACCACTTTCTTTACTTCTTTGTATTCTTCACAATACCATGAATATAGGGGCTCAATCTGGATGTGTTGAGAAATGCAGTTTGTGGTCTTCCCATTGCACATTGGCTGTGGCTCTAAAAAGGCTCCCACACAAACTCACTCCTCATAATGGCTTTTGGTTTTGGCTAGGACTGTTCAGAACAATAAAACTGCTTTAAAAAATCGAAGCTTGTAAAAATCTAACCTTAATGCTAATTTCAGGCAGATTCCTTGCAATGACTTGCAGCTGTGATTGTCATTCTGCCATGGGGAAAGTGTCAGCAAGACCAAGAATAGTAGCAGTCTGTCAGGTCCCTGTTTTTGACATTCTCATCTAAAATGTTAATTAAGAAGTTGCTATGCAGAGAAATAAAATAAAAGTCAAGAAAAGTAGCAAAGGCAAAGGTACAATTATGTTGATATTAAAATATGAAACTTATTTTCTTGCATTGCACATGGGCTCCATTCTACTCATTTCAGCTATAAACATGTAAATTGCAAAGAAACAAATAGTGATGCCTACCATATGAGAGGAAAATGCAGGATATGATTATTGTTTCTGTTTAAAATCTATTAACAAAGTTAGTTAAATAGTTCTGTTTTGATTACTCCATTAATAACCCAAACTGCTTTTATATCACACATTTGTTTGAGTTTCCTGTTTTGCATTTTTTAAAAATATATTTTTATTGATTTCAGAGAGGAAGAGAGATAGAAACATCAATGATAAGAGAGAATCATTGATAGGCTGCCTCTTGCATGCCCCCTACCATGGATTGAACCCAAACCCGGCATGTGCCCTCCACCAGAATCAAACCCAGATCTTTCAGTCTGCAGGCTGATGCTCTATCCACTGAGCAAAACCAGTTAAGGCTACTGTTTTGCTTTTGAGAGTAGCGAGGCTAACTCAACAACACTTGCATAAGTCAGTACTCAGGTGAATCCACAAGATCTTAATTATTTAAAATTAACATTTTGAATAACATTGTGGTTAGGTGATTTTTTAAAATTTAAATTCTTTATTGTTTAAAGTATTACATATGTCTCCTTTTCCCCCCATTGATCTCATCCCTACAACCCCCACACCCCAACACATGCCCTCACCTCCCCCCACTGTCTGTGTACATTGGTTATGCTCATTCACATGCATACAAGCCCTTTGGTTGATCTCTTACCCTTTCAACCTCCATCTTCCCTCATAGTTTGGACAGTCTGTTTGATGCTTCTCTATCTCTGGTTCTATTTTTTTTTATGTTGTTTATTATATTCCACAAATGAGTGAGATCATGTGATATTTATCTTTCTCTGACTGGCTTATTTCACATAGCACAATGCTCTTCAGTTCCGTCCATGCTGTTGCAAATAGTAAGGATTCCTTATTTTTTATAGTAGCTTAGTATTTCATGGTGTAGATGTACCACCATTTTTTAATCCACTCATCTGCTGATGGGCACTTAGGCTGTATCCAAATCTTAGCTCTTATAAATTGTGCGGCTACGAATGTAGGGGTGCATATAGCCTTTCTTATTGGTGTTTCTGATTTCTGGGGATATATTCCTCCAAGTGGGATTACTGGGTCAAATGGGAGTTCCATTTTTAATTTTTTTGAGGAAACATCATACTGTTTTCCACAGTGGCTGCACCAGTCTGCATTCCCATAAGCAGTGCACAGGGTTCCTTTTTCTCCACATCCTCTCCAGCACTTGTTTTTTGTCAATTGGTTGATGATAGCATTCCAACAAGTGTGAGATGGTACCTCACTGTTGTTTTGATTTGTATCTCTCGGATGATGAGTGACTTCCAGCATGTTTTCATGTGTCTCTTGGCCTTCTGTATGCCCTCTTTTGAAAAGTGTCTATTTAGGTTCTTTGCCCATTTTTTTATTAGATTGTTTATCTTCCTTTTGTTAAGTTGCTTGAGTTCCCTGTAAATGTTGGAGATTAAATTCTTATCGGTGATAACATTGGCAAATATGTTCTCCCATGCAGTGGGCTCTCTTGTTGTTTTGTTGATGATTTATTCTGTGGTACAGAAGCTTTTAATTTTGATGTAGTCCCATTTGTTTATTTTCTCCTTAGTTTCCATTGTCTCAGCAGTTGTATTGATAAAGATATTTCTACGATATATATCTGTTATTTCGCTGCCTATGGCTTCTTCTAAGATTTTTATGGTTTCCCATCTTACAATTAAGTCCTTTATCCATTTTGAGTTTATTTTTGTGTATGGTGTACGTTGGTGGTGTAGTTTCATTTTTTTGCACATATCTGTCCAATTTTCCCAACACCATTTATTGAAGAGACTGTCTTGACTTCATTGCATGCTCTTGTCTCCTTTGTCAAATATTAATTGAACATAATGGCTTGGGTTGATTTCTGGGTTCTCTGTTTTATTCCATTGGTCTATATGTCTGTTCTTGTGCCAGTACCAGGCAATTTTTAGAACAGTGGCTTTGTAATACAGCTTTATAACTAGTATTGTGATTCCCCCCAACTTTGTTCTTCTTCCTCAAGATGGCTGCAGATTTTCTGGGTCTTTTTTTATTCCATGCGAATTTTTGGAGAGTCTGTTCTAGGTCTTTGAAGTATGCTATTGATATTTTAATGGGGATTGTGTTGAATCTCTAGATTGATTTGGGTACTATGGACATTTTTATGATATTGAGTCTACCAAGCCATGAACACGGTATATTCTTCCATGTGTACTTTCCCTATTTCTTTTTTTCATCATCCTATAATTTTCTGAGTACAGGTCCTTTACCTCATTGGTTAAATGTATTCCTAGGTATCTTAATTTTTGCAGTGATAAATGGAATTTTTTTTTTGTTAGTCTCTCTTTCTGTGAGTTCATTATCTATATACATATAAGCCTAAGTGACTGAAGAACTGAAGGATGGGTCAACCAGTCGCTATGACACGCAATGACTACAAGGGGGCAGACGCTCAACACAGGTGCTGCCCCCGAGATGGTCAGTGTGCTCCCACAGGGGGAGTGCTGCTTAGCTGACCGTCCCATTCCAGTGGCCCACCAGCTCAGCAGCATCCACTCACTCCCTCAGTAGTCCTACAGGTCCAATCTCTGGAGAATGGGCCAGGCATCAACAAACCAGTTCCACCAGCACCATCCTGACAGCACCACTGGCCTGGAAGTCAGCTTCAGGCACCATGGCTGCTTCACCTCCTTACATGCTGTGCAAGGAAGAAATGATAGACAATTGAATGTCAGTGGAATGGATCTGGATCTCTGGCCAGCAAGGTTGCCCCATTGCCATCCCAGAGCGTTGATTACATCCTGCCTCCCAAACCCCCCAGCCTATTTTGAGATGGGCACCAGATGCAGGGTTCATCTGGTGGCACAAGCCTCTCCCGATAAGGACTGACTGGGCATGAGCCAGTGGCAGGTGCAGCAGGGCCAGAATGAGAAGAAGCAGCAGACAGGAGTGGCAGGCAACATTGGACTGCTGGTTTTGGTCCAATCCCCACAGGCCTCCCTGAGGAACTCCACCTGTGCACGAATTCATGCACTGGACATCTAGTTGATGTATAAAAAAGCTAAAGATTTCTGGGTGTTAATTTTGTTTACTGCTGTATTGCCAAATTTATTTATTAAGTCTAGTAATTTTTGATGGGGTCTTTAGGGTTTTTTATGTACAGTATCATGTCATCATAAATAATGACAATTTTACTTTTTTTCCTATTTGGATGCCTTTATTTCTTCTTCTTGTGTGATTGCTATCGCTAGCACTCCCCATACTATGTTGGACAGGAGTGGTGAAAGTGGACATCCCTGTCTGTTTTTTATTCTTAGGGGAAATGGTTTTAGTTTTTGCACATTGAGTATGATGTTGGTTGTAGGTTGGTCATGTAAGGCTTTAGTTATGTTGAGGTATGGTCCCTCTATTCCCACTTTGCTGAGAGTTTTTATCAAGAAAGGGTGTTGGATTTTGTCAAATGCCTTTCCTATATCAATTGATATGATTATGTGATTTTTGTCTTTCAGTTTATGTGATGTATTATGTTTATTGATTTGTGGATATTGTACCAGCCTTGCATCCCCAGAATAAATCCCACTTGGTCATGGTGTATGATTTTTCTAATATAATGCTGTATGTGATTTGTTAGAATTTTTTTGAGGCATTAACATCTAGGTTCATCTGGGATATTGGCCTGTAATTCACTTTCTTTGAGTGTTTTTATCTGGTTTTGGAATTAGGTTAATGCTGGCTTGATAGAAAGAGTTTGGAAGTGTGTCTTCCTCTTGAATTTTTTTTGGGATAGTCTGAGAAGGACAGATTTTAGTTTTTCTTTGAATGTTTGGTAAAACTCTCCTGTGAAGCCATCTGGCCCAGGGTTTTGTTTCCTGGGTGATTTTTGATTTCTCCTTTAATTTCCTCTTTAGTTATTGGCCTGTTGAGATTTTTTTATTCTTCTTTATTTAGTTTTAGGAATACCTTCATTTCATCTAGGTTGTGTAGTTTGTTGGAACAGAGTTGTTCATAGTATACTTTTACAATTCTTTGTATTTCTGTTGGGTCTGTTGTTATTTCACCTCTTTAATTTCTGATATTATTTATTTGGGTCCTCTCTCTTTGGTTCTTGGTGAGCCTGGCTAGAGGTTCATCAATCTTGTTTATTCTTTCAAAGAACCAAAACTTGGTTTCATTAATCTTTTTATTGTTTTATTATTATTATTATTGTTTTTTGCTTTTTATTTTGTTCTTTATGTCATTTATTTCTGCTCTGATCTTTATGATCTCCTTTCTGCTCACTCTGGGGTTTTCTTGTTGCTCTCTTTCTAATTCTTTAAGTTGTAGAGTTAGATAATTTATTACTCGGTTTATTTATTTATTTATTTATTTATTTATTTTTAGGTAAGCTTGTAATGCTATGAACTTCCCTCTCAGGACTGCTTTCCCTGTGTTTTGGATTGTTGTGTTTTCATTGTCATTCTTTCCAGGATGTTTTTAACTTTTCTTTGATCTCTTTGGTAACCCCATCATTGTTTAATAGCATGCTATTCAGCATCCGAGTGTTTCAATTTTTGTGGTTGTTTTTATTGTAGTTGATTTCTAATATGCCATTGTGGTCTGAGAAGATACTTGATATGATTTCAATCTTCTTGAATTTGGAGAGACTTTGCCTGTGTCCCAATATGTGGTCTATCTTTGAAAATGCCCCATGTGCACTTGAGAAGAATGTATATTCTGTTATTTTGTGGTGAAATGTTCTGAAGATCTAGTCCATCTGATCTAGTGAGTCATTTAGAATGGCTGTTTCATTGCTGATGTTTTGTATGGAGGATTTATCCAGTGATGTCAGTAGGGTATTAAAGTCCCTTACTATGATATTACTGCTATTGATCTCTCCCTTGATATCTTTTTTTAAAATGTATTTGGGTTCTCTTGCATTGGATGCATATATGTTTACCAGAGTTATATCCTCTTGTTGTATTGATCCCTTAATATTATGAAGTAGCTTTTCTTATATTTTGTTATGGCCTTCACTTTGAGGTCTAATTTATCAGATATAAGTATTG
>PVJC01024275.1:0-25611 GCA_004026665.1 Murina feae
CTAACTGCTTCTGCCTGCCAGTCTGATCACTCCTTAAACACTCCCTGCCAGCCTGATCGACACCTAACTGCTCTCCTGCCAGCCCAATCACCCCCTTCTGCCCTCCCCTGCTGGCCTGGTCACCCCCAACTGCCTCCCCTGCTGGCCAGATCACCCCCATCTGCCTTCCCCTATCAGCCTGGCTGCTCCCAACTTCCCTCCCCTGCTAGCCTGATTGCCCCCAACTGTCCTCCCTACCGGCCTGTTCTCCCCTAACTGCCCTCCCCTGCAAGACTGCTCCCCACCTCCAAGTGATCTCCTCTGCCAGCCTGGTTGCCCCAAATGCCCTCCCCTGCTGGCCTGGTCACCCCTAACTGCCCTATCCTGCCGCCTTGGTTGCCCACAACTGCCCTCCCCTGATGGCCCAATCACCCCCAGCTGCCCTTCCCTGCCAGCATGGTCTCCCCTAACTTCCCTCCCCTGCCGGCCTGGTCCCCCCTGCAACTGCCCTCCCTCCCCTGCTAGCCTGATCACCCACAACTGCCCTCCCCTGTCGGCCATCTTGTGACCACATGGGGGAAGCCATCTTGTGTGAGGGTGTGATGGTCAATTTGCATATTATCTCTTTATTATATAGGATTATTATATAGGATAGTCAGCACACTGTACCTTAGATCCTCAGAAACATTTCTTTTATTTTTTAAAGCCTGCTTTTAAGAATGTTCTATTTACATGGCAGTTTATACCAAAAAGAAGAAAAATGAGCAAGCTGTGGATTTATTGACTTTACAGTATACATTTTAAACACTTAATAAAAAATAATTAAAATGTTAAAATACAAAATCAATTTAGCTACATTTTGCTTCAGAATAAATCCCCTATTAATCTCACTTCAATATATTTAATATTTATTACAGTCAGAAGGACCTATACAAAAGAAGGAATTTAAATAACAAAGAAAAACCCATTCACTGAACTATTCTTTTAATATTTTCCTGCAGTTATTAAACGTAATCTTCCAACTATTTCTTCAGGAATTTGTCATCCACTAAATAGTCTCCATAAAAAATTTTAAACTTAGACTCATAAAGATGTTTACAAACTGGGCAGAGAAGCTAGTTGGTTCTCAAAAATGGAACATAAAAATGAACAGAATACACATCTGAATAACTAACCTTTCAGCTGATTTGCTGTTTAAACCACCATCATTTAAGTGAAAAAAAATGTAATTGTAAAGTATTTAAAATAACATTTTTGTAGGATTTTGGTTTATAAAACACTTTTCACTTAGATTATTAATTTAATATTCCTACTTTATTTAAGTCATAGGCATTATCATGCCCATTGATAAGGAAATGACTTAAGTTTGACAATCCAGTTATTAATAATGGATCCAAAACTTGAACTCGAGAACTTTGCCTCAATATGAGCATTCTGTGCCATTCAACCAAATGGAATGCCATTGCATCTTTGACGCTGGAAGACTAGGGCATGGCAGGTGAGTGTGAAGGAGGGTGATCTCAGCTCAAGCTGGCATGCTGCAAGTGAACTTTTATAATAGTGTTCACAGCAGGAAATTACAGCCAAGGCACTACAATCACAGGATGCTACTGTTCAGCCCTTTCATTCCACAGTTCCAGAGACAACAGGTGAAAATTGCCAACCAAACAAAAGCAAAAAGATACTTTGGCTCAAAACAGAAAGACTGGGTACCTAAAAATGCTTTCACCAGTTCAATTCCAGAATCTATAATAATAAAAGTGTAATATGCAAATCAACTGAATGGACAAACAGCAGAACGACCATTCAGACTACCATGCTATGACACTCACTGGTGCCAGGCTAGTCAAGGTAGGTGCGATGCAATTAATTGGTCAGATGCTCAACCATTGCCCCATGACCATCCCACAGAAGAAGGTCCAGGCCACCAGCCAGAAGGGTGATAAATCGGGGGCTCCACAGTTGCCCCAAAGAGGGAGGCCCAGGCCACGATTGGTGGGCTGCGGTGGAAGGCAGGGCTTACCTCTTTGAGGCGATTAATCTCAGGGCTCCTGAACTGTGAGAGTGCACAGGCCAGGCTGAGTGACCCCCCCACTCCCCAAGTGCATGAATTTTGTGTACTGAGCCTCTAGTTGATTAATATAACTCCATACTAACACCTCCAAGAAAGCAAAACTAAGTTCTCCCTGAAGAAAAAACATCATGTATAGCATCCAATTATCTCTCTGATTTTTTATACACATTGTCCAGCAGTCAAACAAAATTACAAGCTATACAGGCAACTATTAGCTCACTGCTGAGGCCTTGTCCAAACTGGCCCATAGAAACCTTATAACTCTCCAGCCAGATATTCCCATTTTAGAATGAATCAACTCAGATTCATGAACTAATAAAGTAGGAAAGACCAAACTTTGCTTGTCAAATGGAAAAATATATTCTAGAACATTGCTGGTCTGTGTTTAGCAGCATCTCAGCCTTACATTAAAAAAAAAAAAATAGCAATCATCCCTCTACAAGGAACTTTATCTGCTCAGCTACCTGAAGCCAAGCCAGTGACTCAGTGGGGCCCTCAATTCACAGAGATTCCCTAAATGTCTGGGCCTGGTTCACTGAGACTTTGGCTAAACTGAAACCCACTTGTACCTGCTGGGGTCCTGTGGGTATTCAGCTTCAGAGTCAGCTATGCAGAAGCAAAAGCAGATGTAGTTCATCCCATCAGGGGGCAAAACTGAGACTTCGGGGCTGCTGCCAATGGCATAGCTGTTTGGTCTACCACCTGGAAAACTACAGACTGGCAGTTTAAAGAGACTCTTCTTGGGAAACATTAACCTGGGGAGAAACCATGACTGCTGACTGAACTTTCTGGAACGCTCATGTAGATGCCTACGGGAACCAACTGGAATGAAGCTGCTGGTGGAGCCTGACTCTGTGTCTAACGCAGAGGCTACCATGCAGGGCAGACTCGTGATCTTGACAAAAGACCTGTTTGTCTCACAGTAGGAGAGACCAAGTCACAAGGGGTCAACCCCTTCCTGCTCCTGGCAGATTGGCTGCATAAGATCTTGGAACTCTTTCAGGGTCATCAGTGCTGCCTCACCACTGTTGATACTTCTTCAGGTTACTAGTTACCTATTTCCAGCCACACCATTGTGGCCCTTGAAACTAATCTGTGAACTCAACAATGGACTGATTGTCTAACCTCTCCCTCAGTCCCTCCTGGTCCATGCGCGTTAGTAAGGCAGTTTGATCACTAAATGCAGGTATTCTGAGAAAGGGGTCATCCTTTCTTGGCCACTTCCCGGGTAATGATCAGGACAAAGTGGAGCAAGGTTATAGGGCATTATACAGAATCATTCTGAACTTGAGGATTCTGTCTTTACCACTGTTGGGCCTGACACATTTTTCTCTCTCTTAACACTCCCAGGCCAGCCTGGTTGGCACACCCTCCAGGGGGCAGCATAACTGAAAGGGGGTGTCAGGGATTCAAGTTTAATTCTGGATAAGTTTTAGGAAAGTGCTCATGACCCTCTTGCACCTGACCTTTCTAGATGAAAGGTACAGGTTCGAGCAGCGGGTGATGGGTTGGGAGGGAGCGTAAGTCTTTTGGTGCAAATTACATGTATGCGCCAAAATTCTAGAGGAAGAGCAATACCCAGTCTGGGGAAGGAACACCTCAGACCTGAGGAAGTGTGAGGGAGGAAAGAACATTATGACCTTTTGTCTTTTAGAACTGACCCTGGAGCCTTCCTCAGAAGGGAAAACATGACAAACCAAGACAGCAGTAAGTGCACTCTCTTGCCTACTGCTTTGTCTTCTGCGATCCATGCGATTCATGCAACTGCTTTAACCACAGAGCGGCAGCCAGCTCTGACACCTTCCACAAAAAGCACCTATGGATATTGTTCCCACCCCCATTCATTTCATGAGTAGATGGATGCCAAAAAGAAAAAGAGACAGCTTATACTACATTGATTTTAACACCTTTAAGGGAGTAGAAAGACAAGCCAGAGTATGAGAAAATATTTGTAATACTTATAACTGACAAAAGACTCATGTCTTCATATACATTCGGGTGAACAATATGAAATTCTGATATTCAGGCATTTTGACATATAAATATGGTAATTCAAATAATTAACTTAATATTAAAAACTTCTACAGATTGCCCAGCCGGTGTGCTCAGGAGTTGAGCTTTAACCCATGCACCAGGAGGTCCCTGATTCCAACTCCCTGTCGGTCAGGGCACAAGCCCAGGTTGCAGGCTGATCCCCAGTGGGGGCAGAGGGAGCACCTGGGAGGCAGCCAATAGATGTTGATGTTTCTCTCTCATCAATCTTTCTGTTTCTCTCAAAAAAAAAAAACAATAAAAACATATTTTTTAAAAATTAAAAGAGAGAATGGGGGTGGGGTAGGGGGTGGGGAAGGGGCAAGAAAAAAATTAAAAGAAAAAATTCTACTAATCAATAAGACAAGACAGCTCAATAAAAAATGGGTAAAAGGTTGAACAAGCACTTTGAAATAGGGAGCAGTCAAATGGTCAATAAATACTTTTCAGGTAAATGAAAATGAAAACCAAAAGGAGATACAACTACACACCCATTAGAATGCTTAAAACTAAAGAGATTGATGACAAGTGTTGGCAAGGATATACAGCAACTGAAATTCTGGTGGGAACACAAACTGATATAACTATTTTGAAAGAGTATTTAGCTATAATTATTGAAGCTGAATATATGCATGTTCTATGAACCAACAATTTCATTCTTGGGTATATACTAAACAGAAATGCATACATCTATGTTCACAAAGGACTTATCCCACAATTTTCATATCCATATTGTTTGTTAATAGCCCCAAATTGGAAAAATCCAAATGTCCATCAAGCAGTAGATAAAGAATGGATATGGAAATTGTTGTGTACTCACCCAGGAAAATACTACAAAGGAATGTAATGAATGCAACACCCAACACATGGATGAATCTCAAAAATATGATGCTGAGGGAAAGAAGCGTAACACAAAAGAGTATTTACTGCATGAGTCCACACTAAAGTTAAAAAGAGACCAAAGCAGCCCTGACCGGTTTGGCTCAGTGGATAGAGTGTCAGCATGTGGATTGAAGGGTCCCAGGTTCAATTCTGGTCATGGGCATGTACCTTGGTTTCGGGCACATCCCCAGTAGTGGGTGTGCAGGAGGCAGCTGATCAATGTTTCTCTCTCATCAATGCTTCTAATTCTGTATCCCTCTCCTTTTCTCTCTGTAAAAAATCGATAAAGTGTATTTTTTAAAAAGAGAGAGACCAAAGCAATCATTTGTGTTAGAAGTAAAGATAGTGGTTACCCATGGTTAGGAGTAGTGAAGAGGAACAGATATGAGATTAGTTTCTGGAGGGCTGTTCACATCAAATTGCTTGATTAGGGTGCTGCTTACAAAAATATTTTTACTGTCCAGCCAGTATGGCTCAGTGGTTGAACATCAATCTATGAACCAGGAGGTCACGGTCAACTCCCCGTCAGGTCACATGCCAGGTTGTGGGTTCAGTCCCCAGTAGAGGGCATACAGGAGGCTGCTGATCAATGATTCTCTCTCATCATTGATATTTCTATTTCTTTCTTCCTCTCCTTTCTTCTCAGAAATCAATAAAAATATATTGTTTTAAATACAGAAATACTTTTACTTTGTGAAAATTCATAAAGTGGCACAGTTATGACTTGTGCACTTTTATGTGTGTATGCCATACTTTGAAAAAGAGTTTTACATTTAATTTATTGTTAACAGAACAATGTTCAAATAATATTTGAATATTCAAACATTAAAAAGTAAAGAAAAATATGACCATGAACCCAAAACAATATAGGAGGTCAATGAGGCCCAGAAGTTCAAAATTCTATTTTTGGAAAGATCTTATATTGACAAGAGTGTAAATCTGCTACTGAAGAAAGAGAATGTGGCTTAGAATGAATAAATATTAGTTTGGTAAAAATAATATTAACTAGCATGTTATAGACATGTCATAATAATGTCTATCACACCCTGACTCTTTCCATGAAACTACCTTATTCATGGCCCCTGCTGTTTGACAGCCAATCCTTGGACTAGTCAGAGGCCAGTGGTTTTGTCTAGGCCCAAAATGTGAACTGAGTCAATTAGATTGTTCCTCAAGAATACAAGCCTCAACTTACTGAGTAAAGAAGAAATGTTGCAGTGAGACTTAAAACAGAAAAAAGCAGAGAGAAAGGGGCTACAACACGTGGATTTGGTACAATGAGGGGCACAGCGGCCTGAAGTTAAGGGAAGCAAGAGCTGTGAGAAAACAGTGAGGAACCAAAGGCATAAACATGCTGAAAAACAGGTCAGCCAGTACCAACATGCAAAGAATAGCCAGGTCACAATAGAAGCTGAGCAAGACTCACCCTTACATTGCTTCATAGAATTCCCACTGTCTCCCCACCACACAGAGGTGACCACAATTCAGGACAACTTGAGTTAGTATATCTCCCTTGCAATGAAAAGGTTCTAAAGCAAATAACCATATGATAGAAACCAACTAACCCTAGAAAAGTTTAGCAACAATAGAAAAAACAAACTGGGCACTTGATTAAGGAAACCTTGGTAATTGCCTCGAAATAACATTGACTAACTGTTGGGTCTCGGAATTGATTTTGAAAGATGGATGAAACATTGGTTTATGGATGACGTCTTAAATGTTGCAAAACTATGTAAAATCCTGACACTATTAATGGCATCAGAGGTAGAAGTGCTCTTCTTGATTCTAAACAAGACCATTCCAGCTGCCCAGCTGAGAAAGTTTGGTAAATGGATTTCAAAAAGGAAGAGTCCTTAGCAAGAGAATCACTGATAATTTCCCTGTGAGTTAGGACAAATTGTGAAAATACCTTTATACCATAATCACGGTTAAACAATTGATTTCAAATTTCTTTGCTTTAGGATTTAATATTCCAGAGCTTATTTAAAAGTGAATCCCACCACCTTTATGTATTCACTACTGACTTACGTTTTTTCCTTTATAATAATATCAAAAAACAAAAGAATACAACCATCCTAATAACACACATTAAAACAGAAACACATTACAAACTCTTTCCAATATCATTCTTTTCAGAGCCACATCTAGTACAATCTTCAGTGCCAAACAGAGGCTATGCCAAAAAGGAAAAACTTCTTTATTTATGAGTGATATAATATGATCTCTGGCACTTGCTTTAAAATAGTCTAAGAGAAAAACAAAACAAAAATGTGTGTAGGGAAACAGAAATTAAAAGAAAGCAGACAGTTAATTGCTGAAGCTGGGTGATGGGTATATTGGCATTCCCTGAATTGTTCTATTTAGTGCATATTAAATCAAAAGTATTTTTTAAAGAGAAAATGAGGAAAATACTTCCTGAGTGACTCTAGTAATGAAAACAAAAAGAAGTCAAAGAAGAATTATATAGAAAGGGGTAATAAAAACACCAGCTGGCAAATGTGCTGACTCTATTCGTGCCAGGCCCAACGGTAAGAGGTTGGTTGATGTGGATTATTGCCTATGAGTCTTGCATCAACCCGACAAGGTAGGTACTATCATGATCCTCTTCTTATCAGCAGGGGTCCAGGCTTAGAAAGAGAAATTGCTCAACATCATATGTCTGGTAAGTAGCTGCATTGAAACTGAAAGTCCCACAGTTTAACTCCTGAACTAAACCATACACAATACCACCATCTGAACTGGACATTGATATTCTTAAAGTTAAAGGAAAGAAAATTCATATTGGACATTAGCGGTCTCCTATTCCTATGTGTCACTGACATTATCTCGTTGTGACTTCCCCTGTAATGAGTTATGGTGCACAATGAGGCTTAGCCTTAGCCAGGCTACCAGCTCCCCATTCCCATAGAGCTAACCCCAGGAATCCTTCTCCTTCCTAATCGGCCATCTATGTGACAGCACTAAACTCACTGCTTCAATGAGTCACACAAATGGCATGGGCTCATAATACAGTTCAGGAAACGAATCAGGCAATGTCTGAATTAAATCAGACAATGACAAAATAAAACATGTCAGGAACCTGAAAAGAATGCCAAGTACCAGTAACCAGAGTCCTCAAATCCCTGCTGTTCCATCATGGTAAGTCTCAGCAAAGTCACCTTAGTAAGTATGGAAGAGGTAATAAAAGAAACATTACCTACATTTCAAAACAATACAGCACTAAAGAATCAATCAATTTTATTTTTAGTCATAGCTTTTATTACTGCTATTTTATTTGTGTCTTCTCAGTCTTATGAGAATTCTAACTTTCATTAACTTCTACTCTGATGCTGTAAGTTATGCTTATATATGGCTCCCCAACTTTCTCATTTCTTCCTTTACAGTTTGCAAAGAACTATCATTAAAATAAACACAGATCAATGTACACTTTTTTTTGCCAGCACACTAAAAGTATATTTGGGGTATTTGCATTCACTGTGAGGAAGTTTAGGAAAAATAATTTGAGTTCTTGTTTTTCATTGAATCATGTTTTTCAAGCGCCAATAAAAAGGAAAACTTTGAGAACATGTGCTTTCTGCATCTTCATTCCACCTACTAACACCATGTTTTTTCAAATAAAAAAAAATAAAGAAAAACCTGCTTCTATTTTTTTTTCTACACATATACATAATCATATTTGAATTTCTTGGGCAAAAATGCTAAAATATGCTCTTTGGTGGAGCCAAAATAATGTATTTAAAATTTCTCAATCAGCTAATATTTAGAAATTACACCAATTGAAATGTAATGAATTTTTGGAATAACAGTCAATTTTTTTGAATAATGGCCAAATGTTCTAAAATAACCAAACATTTACCACAATGCTATATTGATACCTAATAAATACAATTTCTAGTTTTAAGTATTAACTAAGATTTTATTATATGCAGTCTTAAATTAAGGTAAACTTATTTCAGAGAGGAATTTATACTGTGATTAATTTAATGTAGTCATTATACATCATTACTCCTGAAATCTAAAGCTACCCAAATTGTAAAGAGATTGGATTTACAGCTCACATATTGAAATTTTAAATCTGTATTCTCCAATACATATAACTGCAAAACAAATGTTTAATATTTAATGATAAAAGATAGCACACTCAACAAACACACACATATCTCTCTGTCTTATAGGAAAAATGAACAGGCGTAAAAACACAAAGCTACTTTAAAATTTTAAAATTAGGATTTAAGACCTGACTAAATCTATACTGTTTACCCAACTGGCTTATTTCATTACAAAATAACCTTAAAGACTAAATTTTTATATTCCACAAAATTAAACTTATATTGACTATAGAAAGCAACTTTGTTAGAAAATATGTAAACAATCAAATTTAAAATATAATCTGCCTTAAGCACACTGCAATATCAACAATTGTTTTAATAAACTATTAGCATTGACTCACTAAACCAGAAACATTTGGTTATCACATTTACTCTAAGATGTATCATTACCCAATAAAAAGAATATATCTCTATAGGATATATCTCTTAATTCTTAAAAAAGGAAAAAAATCATGTCATCACACTACAAATAGTTTCCACCATTTAATAGTGCATTTAGCTCCCACTTATTGAAACCCACTTGAAAAATACTTGTCACAATAAAAATGCATTTTTATGTAAATCTGTCGCATCAGAGATGGATTTTTTTATGTTAAAATCTTAATGGTAAGTACAATAATATAAATAATAATGTTTAGTGTAGCCAAAATTAACATAAGTAAATTTTGCTAATCCACTTCACTTATATTTAAATGAAAGAATGATTTTTCTTTAAGTTTAAATGGATAAATGATTACCAAGTTCCAGTAAAAAATTAATTTTTCCCTAACTTATATTTTAAAACTTTTCATAAGATTTAGCAAATATTTTTATCCCATATTTTCTTTATTTATGTTCAATAAGCAATGGTTGAAAAGAAAATACTAAGTTGGCTATTATGCATCAAATTAAAGAACATGAACTAGAATGAAATCCCACCATACACACTCCCCATCCTCTGAAAATGTTTCAGTATTTACATGAATTTGATAAAAGATTAAAATCCTCTGCCTATGGTCAAGGCAGGAAGGCTAAAACAACTGGCTAGTCATAAGGTGACAGGGAAATCATATAATATTTAATCCCTCTAAAATTAAATCAATGTGTTTAATTCAGTACAAATTTGACATGCATCTATTACTTTAACCTCCTGAACTAAAGAGATATTGTCCCCAAAAAACAGCTGAAATCAGGCTGTAGAGAACACTTAACATTATCCCAAAAATAAGAATATAGAATGGCTTTGTTTCTATATGTCTCTTCTGCTAGCAGGCAAGACAGACAGCCACTTAAACGGACTGACTGAGATGTGCACTGTCACCCAGAGGGCAAATGCTTTTCAAGATCCCAACTGAGCTAAATGAATGCCCTGTAAACTTGTTTGCTTAAGCATAAGTCCCATTTTTCTTTGAAAATGCAATGGTCTGCAACTGTGCTTCTCAAGAATTGCAACTGCTCTTTAAGTAGTTTTCAAAAGGAAAATAAGAATGAACAAAAAAGTGATTCACCTACTACAACTACAACTCCCACCCTACCCAGATTTGAAATTTCTTGAAGCTCAGTGGATTTAAATTGGCTCCTTAGTAAGGCAATCTTCAAGATTATTCAGTCTTCAGACCTGGAGTAGATTTTTATTATCTCCCAATAACTCTTTGAACCTCAGTGTTAGCAAAGGTAAAAACAAAAAGCACTACTAATCTCTCAGAGCTGAAGTAAGCTTCAAGCTAGAGGAGATATTGGAGGATAACACCAAGCCTGGCACATAGAACAGACTTACTAAATGCAAATTCTCTTCTTGCTTAAGTACCTTCACCTGGAATGAAAATATGTTCATTTTCCATAAATGGAGCTGTCTTAGAAAGAAGTACCGACAACACACAAAGAACACCACTTAAACTCATTGTGATCATATCGTCATAACTACCGCTAAGAAGTAGCCACTATGGAAGGTTGATAAGAGAGCCTTGCAGCCTTCCAACAACATACCCAAGTGAAATATTGGGACACTATGCAAAAAATGGAGCAGTGGAAATAGTCCTTCAACCAGGCACATTTGGAAAGTGAAAACACCTTCCTTTTTTCTTCTTGCCTGGAAACAGTTCAAGATGACGTGGTTAAAAAAAAAACTGTTTTCCTTTTGTCAATCAAGTTACTTTGAAGTATTATTTGGGTGAATCAAATCAATGAGTGTTTCTTTTCATAGGTCACTTAAAAACACAATGAAGCCCTAACCAGTTTGGCTCAGTGGATAGAGCATCAGCCTTCGGACTGAAGGGTCCCATGTTCGATACCGGTC
Source organism: Murina feae (assembly GCA_004026665.1). Taxonomy (NCBI): domain Eukaryota; kingdom Metazoa; phylum Chordata; class Mammalia; order Chiroptera; family Vespertilionidae; genus Murina; species Murina feae. Next base: position 11,351 of record PVJC01024275.1, read on the forward strand.
AAGGGCATGTACCTTGGTTATGGGCACATTCCATGTGGGGGGTGTGCAGGAGGCAGCTAACTGATCAATGTTTCTCTCTCATCGATGTTTCTAACTCTCTATCCCTCGCCCTTCCTCTCTGTAAAAAAATCAATAAAATATATATTTTTTAAAACACAATTAATTAGAATTTTAAAATTATTTGAAGGAGTAGAATTTTAAACTGGCAAGAATGATTAGAGGCATTTCATAGCAAAAATTATATCAACTATATAGTAACCGTCAATGACATTACAATATGTCACTCTCCAAAGTTAGAATGTCTCTGACTCAGGCAATAATGTTATTGTAGGTTTTCACACCTGCTAACCTAACTGGTTTATCAGAATGTGCACTTCAATCACCCACTTGTCCTTAGCTTCTCAGATGCAGTATTTATTACAGAAACTGGTAATCTTTAAAGCTTGTGAAATTATCTTTCATATCCTCGACACAGCAAAAAACTCACCCTGTCTGTTATAACCTCAGAAACAGATGTCATTATTAGAAAGCAACTTGGAAATCATCTTAGCCAAACCTTTCATTTTACATATTAAGAAAAAGATTTCATTAACAGACGAAAAAAATGGAAAATAAAACGTTAAGAAATTTGCCTCAAGAAGTCACATAGACACCTGGTATAGGAAACTCACTTTGCCTCCATAAGTACCATTTCAAGCCCTAACCTTCAACTTTGTTTATGGGGTTGATGCAGACACTTATGTGGGAAGCTCCAGAAGCATGCTGGGAAAAGCAGACCTTGAAATGGCCCTGCCCAGTGCCTCACAACCACCCCCAACTCCCCAGTTTCACAAGGTCTAGCAGTCTAGGTGTGTGAGATGAAGTGAGCACATTAGCAACACAAATTAACTGCAAGGGGACCAACTGTATAAAATGTAGATTTAAGGTAGGAAGTTTTTTCTTGTTTTTTATCATCACAGTTTCATCTCAATTCTCCAAACATACCCAGACAGGCAGGGGTGGAGAAGAGCATCAGCCCATCTGCTAAACTCACCCAAGCCACAGATCATGCCTAAGAGAAGACAAAGTTCGACAGATTTCCCAGTCCAACTCCTAATCCATTTGGAAGGCTCGTTCTCCTCATCTCAGTTTTTCTACGAATACCAGAGGTTCTCATTTCCAACCTCTTGGAGATGTATGAAATGACTGACAACTACTCGTAACTTGTTTGATAAACAGAGAACATTTTTTCATAAGATGACCTGTTTAGGACCGCCATTAGAAAGTGGCATAAAAGTCAAACTATCTGGAGGTGACATTTCTTTAGCAAAGTGTGGTGGTGTGAAGAAACCCGTCCTGAATACGAGTGTTCAGATATGTCACAGGCAATGAAATGTTGGGTTTCATAGAATATTAACTAACCCCATACCCAACCCCAGCTCAAATAAATAAATGTGCTATCTCCTGATATTAGCATAAATACAAAGAGAAAACATAATTTGGAATTAAGTCAATTATATATATTCAGAGTAATTTAAAGTCTCTTATTTTACTTTAAATGTAACAACACTTAAAAATCCTTTTAGTTCGGGTTTATGGGGCCTTGAAACACATAACTTTAAATAAAATCTCACCAATAGGAAAAAAAATAGATGGGGGGGGCAATCTGTTTCCTCAAAACCCTTCTCCTCCTCACCATTTAAATTCTGGAATGAATGACTTGAAATTTAAGCTTATATTTCTAGTATCCATATCTACAAAATTGGACATCAGCTTTTGACCCTCAATTTGCCTTGAAAACCAAAAGACATATTTTTAAATGTTCAGGTTTTTAAGTGTTATAACAAGTTTAATTACTTAAGTCTGTCCGTAGTTTATAGTGAAACCAAAGTGGGGCAAAAAAATCAAACTTCTGGTCCATCTAGTTTGAACTCATCTTAATTTTACACATTGTTTTGAGCACCAAGGGGGTAGGTAGGCATTTTTATCCATTATCCCGTCGCCAGCGCCTCCCACAGCCACCCCAGGTGGTTTTCAGTAGAAGCAGTTTAATCTGACTCGCATAGAAAATTCAGCTGCGAAATACTTTAGTGCAACAGCAAAGACAATCAGCCTGGTTTTCTCCACGGTGGAGATCTAAAAGCGAAGTGAGAACATTTGAGAGCATAACATTAGTCTGCTTTTAACTTTAATAACCAAATCGTGATTGAAACTAAAAAGGACAAATTTCGCATTTTCAGGAATGGGGTGCGGGAGTTACTGAAGCCAGAGGGGCTTTTTCCTCCCTGAGTAGTACGTAGCAAAACTAACAAAACCATGGTCCAGAATAAAAAGGTAACATTCGTTTTCAAAGCACTCATTTAAAAGTACAGTGAAGAGGTCTTTTTTAAATGCCCACATGTTTAAACATAGCAGGAATGTGGCGCCCATATGAATCCTGGGGGAATTAAATACACATTTACCTTCATAATTAGACCCAGTAGGTCAAATGTTAGCGAGGTAAACTGGCATAAACCACAAAGACAGACTGAAAATAGACAACAGAAAGTGCCTGTCTGTCCTGGGTGCCCCGCTCCTTCTCTGCACAGCCAGCGGCCAAGCATCTGCAGGCAAAGAGAATGCTCGCACCAGCCGGGTAAGGGAGACACCTAACTTTCCCCAGTAAGTTAGTTCCGTCTTGCCGATCTAAATCCAACAGGTGTCAACACCCTTATCACACTAAATCCTCCCGAAAGCAATGGGTGGTTAGTAACGAAGCTGAAAAGTCCCCTCCGCTGTCGGAGTCCCTATTCCCGCTGCTGACGCGGAGGTGGGGAGAAGGAGGGATGGAGACGGGAAGGCGCGCGAAGACTCCGTGCCGCTAACGCAGCGGGGGAGCCCGGGACCTCCGGGCTTGGAAGGGGAGGGGAGGGCGGCGGCCGGAGGCAGGAGAGCTGGGACGGGGGGCGCGTGGTACCTGCTTGTCCAGCGCGTCCCGGGCGCCGCCTGGTCCGGCCCCGGCTCTGGGCGGCGCGGGCGCCCGCTCGCAGCTGCAGCCCTCCAGGAGGTACATGCCCGCCGGGCGGCCGCTCTGCTCGCCCTCGAAGTAGAAGAGCACATTCTGGTAGAGGGCGAACCACTTCTCGTGCCAGCGGCTCGCTTCGGCGGCCTTCTTGCTCAGAAAGCCGCGCTTGGTGCCCTCCTTGCGGGCCAGGAAGGCCAGGTACAGGGCGTGCCCCTCGTTGTAGCGCACGCTTTTCTGCATGGCGAGGGCACGGGCGGAGGGGGGCTCACCCCTGCCTCGCAGCCATCGCCCGGCCGGCTCCCCCCAGGGCTCGCTCGCTGGAGTCCAGGTTGGCAAAGGGCGCCCCCTTTCCAGGCGCTGCGCACAGGGCACCCCGGCCGGTCTCCGGGGCGCGGCGCCGAGCGGGTCCGAGGGGCGCTGGGCTGCGTCTGGGCACGTTCTCCGCCGCTCCCGCCGCGCTCCTGGCCGGGCGAAGTCCCGGGAGCCTCCGACGTTCCCCGGGAGAGTGGTCCCGGGAGGGCGCCGGGGCCACCCGCTGCTTTGCCCGAAGTTGCTGGAGCCACAGACCCCGCCGCGGGCTGGGGCGGCGCGACGCGCGGCGGAGCTGGAGGACCGTCCTCGGGCAACTCGCTCCGGGAGACAGAAGGTAGGACGTCACGTGGGCGATCAGCTGTAATCGGCTTGGAGACCGATTTAAAGGGCGAAGGCGCGCGGCGGCGGTGACAGCAGCCAGCAGCCCGCTCGCCCGGCGCGCCCGGCCGCTGTCTCTGCTCCTGCGCCGAAGGGGCGCGACGGGGCGGATTGCGGGGAGGTGGAAGCGCGTGGCGACACGCACACCCGTTCCCACGCGCGCTGGCACACACACAGACATATATACTCACATACACACAAATGCACACTCAAACACTGCGCAGTCACAGCACACGTGTTCACATTGGCACAATTATACACACATCGCTCACACAATACACAGACACACACACTCATACACACAAATACGTTCACAAAAATGCACACAATACTTACATAGAAAAGTATGCACGCACATATACACACACACAATGTGCACTCCTACACAAAAAGATATAAACCCATATACGAATACGCCCACGGGCACACAGTGATATGCTAACCCAAATGCACATTTACACTCACAAACCATACTCTCATACACACACCTAACCTCATACATGCGCGCAACAGACACATGCACACATTTATACTCAACATACTCATACACAACACAAACTACACACAAATACACACCCACAGAGAACGCATTTTTACTCACAAAGTCATAAACACACAAGCACACACTCAAATACACAAGCAAATAAACAAACAATAAACATGAACACACATGAACACATTCGCTCAAAAATGTGCACGCATACTCGTACACAAGAACTCACAAGCACATGCATACATATTCATGGGAATTCATACACTTTCCCAAACCCACTCACACAGAAAACATGCTCATCTGCTTCATGCATGCACTTACACTTATCCATGAATGTGTTTCCGTGGCATGGGGTAGAGTCACAAAGTGGCTTTGCATAATGGCAACCTTGACTTTTCTCTGGATACTTGCACTATATTATACTTAAAACAAGAATGCAGTGCAACCCCTCTGTCTCCAGGAAGGTATCAGATGCTGTTGGCTCTGGAGGGGGGGAAAAATAATTTTCTTTTACCCTTCTCTGTTCTTCTGGCTGGTCTAAAAATTAAATAGACATGAGACAGATTAACAGGAGAAAATAACCAAATATATTACATGTTTACATATAGGGGTTCCACACAAATGTGAGAGTCAGGAAAATCTGTCAGTTAAGGTTTATATGCTATTCTGAGCTATGGAGAAGGGATGAGGGTTGTGGTTTGGAACTTCGATGGTGAGGAAAACAATTCACAGGGAGATGAGTTATGTTTAGTAAACAAAGTGGGACACAGAAAAGACTTTGATCCAATGGGCCTTGCTACACTAATTCATATTAAACTATAATTATCTATGACTGGGATTTCTCAGGATTAAGGTAAAGGAAGCTAAAATTTCAGCATAAAAAATACTCAAACAAGGTAGACAGGCTGCTCCTGGCAGAATCTATCCCCAGAAGCCATGCTGTCCTACGTTTGCTCACGCTCGACACCCTTTGATTAACAAATCTTGCAGATACACCCAGGAAACCAAGACCCTCTACCATAAAATGTAAGTGAAAGGGAAATAATGTGCCAGCAGCTGTGGTAGGAAGCTTCTGAAAGCCCAAGGAACACCAGTACTTGATTCTGGTATATACATTTTTTTAATTTCCCTTAGTCACTTTTAAAAATGGTTGGCTATGATGTGTTTATTGTGAAAAATAATAATAATAAAATCCTTTTTTGGGCCATGAATCTGTGACAATACACGTCTTATACCACTAGTTGTATGTTCACAAATTGGTAGCCCCGGGGTTCTGCCTGTTTTGTAAGTGCTGTGTTTACAGAATATTTTAACTCTGCTTCACTGAGCAGTTGAGTGGGGTTTTTATTCCATTTTACCTAAAAAAAAAATAAAATAAAACCCAATAGGCCTTCTATTAAAAACAATATAATAGGGAAATTGCCATTTGAAAGTAGCATGAGAACAGTGATTATTTCTCTTTACATATTTTAAATGTGTAAGAGACAGTGCTGTGCTAATTTGGGTTTCATCCCGCTGAGTTGCTCTTTAGAGGAGACACACAAGAGTAGAGACAATAAGTAAATGTGGACGCTTCTCGATGCAGAGGAGATGGCAAGAGCCTCAGGAGACCTTTTATTTCTTTCTCTGTGGTCATATTCCAGCTCTGAGAACCATAAGCGAGTTGACACCTGCTTAGTTGATGAGCTCCAGTTTTGAGAGGAAACCATTAAGGGTGTGAATTCATACAAAAACAATTTTGCAATGAGTATTCAAACCTTCTAATCACTTGCTTTTTCAGACGTGAAGCATTCTTTTCCCCAATATCTATGGTGTTGAAGCTGATCTCAGTGCTGATTCATCCTTTCTGCCTACTCAAATGTCCTTTTGATTTGAACCACAAGAGTTATGCTTCTCAACTTCTTATCTATCATCCCTTCCTACCGTGTAAGTTGTTATGGCTGTCATATGACCCCTAACAGTGACAGAAGGTAACTTGTTTCCTTTGCAATTTGGCCGGTAATCACTGTGGGGTTTAATTCTGGAAACTCACTGCAAGAACTGTTTATTAATCACCTGTTATGTCCTCAACACAGTATTTAGGTGATGGATGATATAGAGAAAAGACTCTGCTCCTGGTGTGTTCACTCTGGCTGGAATAGGATTTCATGTTTCGGCACTGATTCTCACCAGACCGGGTGCTTCTCCAAGGCAAGGCTGTCTCCCTAATCCCTGCAGCACCCAATAGGAGAATTTATGTGCAGTAGGCACACAAATGATGCACAGCTATTTTCTGAGTTAATATTCAGCGATTGAATTGTTGAAGAGAGCATACAAATTTGCAAATATTACATCATTCCACACACGATTATAAGAGATGAGAATAATGAGAAATCCTGAACGGTCTCCAGAAGCTGAATGTCTGATGGGCATTTGTGGGCCTTCAGCCTCCTTCATTCATATAGAAACTGCGTCCCTGGCATTGTGCCACCTTGAAACACAGAGGGCCAGGAGGTTATGTAAATGAGGATGCTTTTTCCCCAGCTGATCAAACAGGTTGGTAAAAGGGACTCTGTTCCAAGGGGTGGGAACAAGCTCTTCTGTAGAGTCATTGTTTTCCCTTCTTGTATTTCATGGACTCTTTCCCAAGAGGGTCAGTTTAAGTTGATTTTTTAGGGCAACAAAGCATTTCTCACTGATAACAGCGAAAATCCTCTTTGTCTTATTCTAGGCAAGTTACGAGAAAAAATGTTAGCAATTAACTGCCATATCTGGAAACCGTAATTACTACTTGTAGAGGGAGACAGTATCCAGATAATTTAACAAAAAAAGGAAGGGAGGAAGGGAGGAAAGGAAGGAAGGAGGTGCTGGGGGAGGAGATGCGAGAGGGAGGGGAAACTTTATCTGAATTGTCCAAAGCTATTAGGGCTAGGAGGAGCTGATTCCAAAAGTGTAGACCCTAATCCAGAGTTCTCTAACCATACCTGAGGAGCTGGTCCAGGAGAGGATCCTCAGGCAAAATACTATTCATAGTTTTGGAGGAGAAGGAGGCTGGCAGGAGAAAGTGAAGAAGCAGCAGGGAGAAAGAGGGGTGGGGTGGGGGCGCTTGGAGAGTGTGGTGTCCCAGAAGCTTAGTAAAGAAAATGTTCAAAGAAAGAGGGAGTGACTTTGTGAAGGTCACACAACAGGGTATATGCTCTTGAATCCATATCTTGTCACTCCATGGCCTGCCCAAATTGTCATACACTGAGGCTGTCTGGCTGCTCAGGCAAGGAACCCCTTTATCCTGCTGTAGAGCACCAAAGACCCTGAGCAAATTTCCCTGGGGCTCTGGGTCTTCATGCTGGATTCAGCTTCGCCTGGTGCCGTGGGTGCAGATGCAGATGGTGGGGGGACAAGCCGCATGCTGTTGGGTAGACCGAGCTTTAAAGGTTACAAAACTGTAGGAATAAAAGTGGAAAAGGAGTCAGGGAGACTTTGGGAGCGATTTGAAAACTATACTAATTTTATTTCTCCCAGAAGTTGGAGACATGCATTCCCCTTTGGGGCCAAAACTGGGCCTTCTTGAGAACTCCTGGAGCAGGCTCTTCAGTGCAGACATGTCAAGCAAATGCCCTCCCATCAGCCTGGGAGAAAACCAGGAAGGGACTGAATGCAGCAGGCATTTGTCATCAGAAGCTCAGTATTCTTTTGTCATGCATGTTACTGTGTGCATGGCTACTCTGGGAAGAGCTGTCTCTTTACTTGGATGTGGATGAGAACCAAACGGCCTCTGGACAATCAGCAGTCATCCTGTCACCGGAGGAGAGCCAGCAGGAGGGTGAGATTGATGCTGCAGGAAACAGAACGGAAAGACATGTTTCAAAAAGGGTGGATGAGTGGGGAGGGGGCGATGGTATGCTGCACCTTTGGGCGAAGCCAGCACTGAAGTCTGCATTCTCAGTGAGGTTGGAGTGACACATGAGGAAAAATATTAGTACAGCGAGAGCTAAGCAAAAATCAAGTGACAGTGTAGGGCAGCCTCGGAGAAAACTGCATGACTTTAGAGCATGAGAAAAAGATGCGCCATAAGCAGCCCAGGCCTTTCTGGTGCTTCTCTGTTTTCTGATTCAGTTTTTTGTGTGCTTGTTTAGTCCTTCCCTCAGCGTAAATTCCCCCAGGACAACACTTTGGCTGCACTCATCCTGGACACCTCGGACTCAGCACAACTGTTCTCAGGGCCTCAGGGATGCACACAGTAGTGGAAGGGGAATCTGGGCATAGAGAGCTCAGGCCTGCTGGTGTGGATGGCAATGGGGACGAGCCCTGGGCTTCTCCAAGCATGTGTCCTGCCCTTTCTATTCATGGAATTTGGTGCAGCTCACACCCCAGAAGAAAGGAGACCACCTTCCCTCTTCTCTGCTCTCTCAGACTAATAACACACCTGTGCTGACCATGTTTACAGAAATAGAAATCAGGGCATTTGGCCTAAGAAACTGAAGCTTCCTATTGGAAAAACAGGGCAGGATGTTTGAAGTAGGGACAGTCCTGGTCACACAGAGGGTTATACTCGCCGTTCAATCGCTGAACGCAGTTGGACCCCTTCTGAGGGAGGAACTCCGAGAAGGAAGCACTCACTCCTGCCCCAAATCTGCCACGTGGTAGGACTGGCCCTGATGGTGCCAATCCCTACGGTGCAGCACCCTGGCTTCTCAGGAAGGTGTCTCTGACGTTTTGTCGGGCTTTTCATACTGCAAGTCCCTTACAAAAGGAGAGGCATCCTGCCTCAGAGACAAAAACCTACTGTGCAAACCTCTGCATCCCACAAAGGAGGTCTGCTGTATGTGGGCTGAGAAATTACCAGAAAAGAATCAGACTTCAGTGGGAAAATAGGGACCCCAGATTGTAACGTAAGACCCTGGGACTGGAGGGACACACACACTTGATTTCACACAGAGAAAACGGATTCTAGTGTTTGAGAAGGGAATAGAAATAAAGAGAAGGGAATGGTGAGGAGCAGAGGAAGCCCTCGGCACCCTGGAAGTAGGGCTCCCAAGTCGGTCAAGCCCCTCTCTGCTCACCCTCTTTGACCACTGCAGTTCCTTTCCTCCATTCTTTTGAACCAAACACACTGGAGGTTCCTACTGTGCAAATAATACTGCTCAAATGAGTCACTTACTCCTGCTGGCACTTTCCTGCTGACTCAGTTTTTATCTGAAAGAGCCCAGGAGCCCGTCATAAGTAATTATAGTGAAAACAGCAAACACACAGAGTCTTACTGTGTGCCAGGTGTTGGACCATGCTGTGCCATAAATTAACCCATTTCATCCTTTCACCAACCTGTGCTTTCTCCCTATCTTACAATGAAGAAACTAAGGCACAGAGAGGTTGAGTAACTTGCCTAGGGTCACACAGCTTGCAAGTCATAAAGAATTTGAATCCAGGAAGACTGGCTCTAGAGCCCATGCTTTTAAGCATTAAATGGGACTTGTCCACATTTCTAAAAGAGACATTATATCTCCTGTTCCCATGGTGCTCACATAAGGCTTCTCTAGTCTTGTTCCAATGCTTTCTTCTCTTCAGGAATAAAAGAACCCATCCTAGGTTCTTTAAGCAGAGTAAGAATTTATTAAAGGGGCTCAAAGAGGCCTAGTGAGAGAATCAGGCTTTGAAATTTGGGACATGGAGACAATAGCCAGGGCCCTCCCAGGACTGCTTGGTGGCAGAGTGCCATGTCTGGTGCTGGCATCACAGGCATCATCCACAGCGCCACTCTGCCCCTGGAAGCTCAGAGTCTCTTCCATCATCACTCTCACCAGCTGCTTCCTCATGATTTCCCCTCACACTGAAGCCATAGGCTGGTACATCTAATGGGCAAAGCCTAGGTCACAAGCCAGTGCAGCTGGGGAAGTGGGCAGCTGAGGTCTCATTTCCACTTGGGGAAAGGCAGAACTCATGACCTGGGCTTTCCTGCATGGGGAAGGCTCTGCAGAATGTGCTGCACACAGATGTTCCTATCAGCAGTATTTATGATCGCCCCAAGCTGGAAACAACCCAGGTGCCCATCAACATCAGAACAGCTACATCAAGCAAGATACAGTGACGCAATGGGATAATGCACAGCAATGAAATGAATGAGATGCACTGCAGGAAAGAGTCTAGATAAATCTGCCAAACATTATGTTGAGAAAAATTGCCCAACACTAAAGAGTATGTTGTATATGGTTCCATTTATACGAAATGAAAGTGCAGGCTAAACTAATGTATGGTGATGGAAATCAGAACAGGGGTGACCTCTGGAGATTACTCACTGGGAGGGAGTAGGAGAGAGCCTTCTAGGGTGCTGACATTTTCTAAATCATGATGTACTTGCTGGTTACATGGTTGTTTTCCTTTGTAAAAATTTAAAGCGCTATCTGCTTATGATGTGCACACTTTTCTCATATGTGTGTTATATTTCCATTTAAAATTTTACTTGTAAATACATGCTGGGCATCTACATAAATGGCAAATATCACCAACTGTCCTGCTGCCACCCTAAGTGACTGAGCAAGGGGATCACCTGGCGTGCATCCATCTCAAGCGCAGGACCTTCGGAGCCTCCTGACGCTCGAGAGCTAGCACACCTGAGGAGGCAGCATTATTTTATAAGAATGCTGGGGGTGGCGTGATGCTGTCAGGCATAACATCCAGCCCCTTCATCTGTCCTGCAAGAGTCTTTGCAATCCAGCCTCACCCCTGTGTCCTGGTCTGTGCTTGCCTGTTCTTACCCTGGAGTTGGCCCTGCTTTCCCTGGGAGGGTTCTTCCTGGGAATTGTGGGGAACCCAGTTCTTCTGTGTGGCCCACTAAGCCCTACCTCCACCCTGACCTTCCACCTTGAACCAGAAATCCCCTCTGCCCGCTCTGAATTCTGCTACCATTAGGGTTAGTAACGTCTATTCAACAACCAAATTTGTGTTCCAAGCAACCTTTTTTGAAGTACAACTTAACTTTTTTGTGTCAGTAACTTTTGTTTTTTTAATCTTTCATCTTACTAATCAGATTGTAGACTCTTTGAAGAGTGATCATAATTGATTGATCACATCTATTTTTTTTTCTGCAAGGCATTGAATAGAGCCTCTCCGGGGCAGGGAGTGTTTGGTAATATAGAAACATGAATTTTGGCAAAAAGTTCATGCTTAAGGCTCAAAGTTCAAATCCCAACTCTGGCTATTTGCTGTCTGTGGTTCAAGGGAGAGAGGCAACTGCTCAGGATCATAGAGCTTCCTTGAATGAGTAATGGTAATATGCTTAGTCAGGAGACTGAGTGCACCATGCATGTTAGGTTTAGTTAATAATATCTCTTCATTCTTGTTTTTAATTCTATAGCACTTTGAAAAGTTCCCTAGGAATCACAGGAGCCTGACCTCAGACCTGGGAAAGAAGGAGATTTGTTAGGGAAGGTTCAAGGGAGAGGAAAGGTGGCTGGAAGAAACCTGTTCATACCTCTCCCGTGGGCTTCAGGCCCTACATCGAGCATTATTATCAACTAGAGGCCTGGTGCCCAAAAATTTGTGCACTCGGGAGAAGGGGGAGAGGGCCCTCAGCCCAGCCTGTACCCTCTCACAGTCTAGGACCCCTTGTGGGATGTCCACCTGCTGGCAGTCAGACATCCCTCTGGCAGCCCAGGAGCCCTTGGGGATGTCCACTTGCCAGTGGGGAGCAGACCTAAGCTGCAGTCGGATATCCTTAGCACTGCTGAGGAGGCAGGAGAGGCACCCACCACCACTGCTGTACTGGCAGCCGTCAGCCTGGCTTGTGGCTGAGCAGAGCTCCCCCTGTGGGAGTGCACTGACCACTAGGAGCTGCTCCTGCATTGAGCGTCTGCCCCCTGGTGGTCAGTGTGTGTCATAGTGACCAGTCATTCCCAGTGGTTCTGCTGTTAGGGTCAATTTGCATAATAACCTTTTATTATATAGGATCTGACCCTGCCTAGCACCTGTCAGAATTTATATAGAAATTCAATTAACCACATACTATTAGCATTTTTAGGGTTTGGCTAACTTTAGGTTTTGTTTTTTACCAAGCCTAGCTGTGACCCATCCACAGCAGCATGAAAATTAAACAGCTCTTCCAGCAGAGGAGAAATGTCACCACTGAAACCATTTTTTTCAATGATCTATGGACATAATCCTATTGTCGGCAGAGGCCAGAGCATAAGTAATTTGAACTGAAGAAGACAAGCCTGGGTGAGACTCCTCAGTAAATATCTGGGGAGCAAAACTCAAGATAGAGACGCTCCCCAATAAATGTCACCTGAGCAAGGAAGGCAAAGCACCACAGAGCCTTCCAAAGCTCCAGAGACAGCACACCCGAGGCAGCACTGTTTTCTGTAAATGCTGGGGGTGGGACGATAGCGTTAGGCATAACATCAATCTCCAGCTCTAAAGTCAAACACATCATGATGCAAATCCTGGCTCTGCCACTTATCAAAGTAAGACTTTGGGCAACTCTATGAGCTGGCGTCTCAGAATCCACTGCAAATATGTCCATGGATATCCTAATCTGCAAGGAGGGATGATGATGATGACGACGACGATGATGACGACACTGACATTATAGGTTTGTTGCAAGGATTAATGTATATAAATCTTGAGCACAGTGCTGGACATAGTATGTATTCCTTAGTTACATTACTAGTATTCCTATTATTCTAAGACCACAATTGCTGGTCTTAGCCAAAATGCCAAGAAATCAGCAGAAGTCTCAATTATCTAACAACCTCCTTCCCTTGAACAATCTTTAACCATTGCTACCCTCATCTATATATATAAAAGCCAAGCGATTGGAACAACTGGAACAACCAGTCGCTATGATGCTCACTGCAGCCAGCCAACCGGCCTGATCAAGGGTGAGGCTGGCCGGCCAACCTCCTGTGGCCCCTTTCCCCTTCCAGCCTGGCCCTGATCACCCCAATCAGGATGGATCTGCCACACCCCACCCATGCATGAATTCATGCACCAGGCCTCTAGTTCTTTTATAATAGACAATAAAGCATTTCCTGTTTGGTAGAGTCACTAGATTGCTAATGCTGGAGACAAGCTCAATTTACTGTGAGAACCATCTGGCATTGCCCCAGGCTATACTTTAGACCCAGGAATATTGCCTGGAAGTTGGCACAGGAGTATGTTTCATTTTTCTCCTGCAGAATTCAATACTCATATTTCATTCAAATAATAGTTCTGCTCTGCTTTCATGCTGAAATCAAATGTGAAAATTGGGATTGGAATGCACATTCACTTTACAAAATTGTGGTCTCTATTTCTAAGACTTTACCCAGTTCATAAATTCTGTGATGCTATTAACAAGGCAATGTGAACCAGAGACATTAAAAAGGGAAACCTCTGCCCTGACCGGTTTGACTCAGTGGATGGAGCGTCGGCCTGCAGACTGAAAGGTCCCAGGTTTGATTCCGGTCAAGGGCATGTACTTTGGTTGCGGGCACATCTCCAGTAGGAGGTGTGCAGGAGGCAGCTGATCAATGTTTCTCTCTCATCGATGTTTCTTTTTTTTTTTATCTTTATTGTTCAGATTATTACAGTTGTTCCTCTTTTTCCTCCCATAGCTCCCCTCCTCCCATTTCCCACCCCAACCTCTGTCCTTGCCCCCCCACTGTCCTCATCCATAAGTGTACAATTATTGTCCAGTCTCTTCACGCATCCCCAACACCCTTAACCCCCGAAAATTGTCAGTCCACTCCCTTTCTATGCCTCTGATTCTATTCTATTCACCAGTTTATTCTGTTCATCAGATTTTTTTATTCACTTGATTTTTAGATTCACTCGTTGATATATATTTGTTGTTCATAATTTTTACTTTCCTTTTTCTTCTTCCTCATTCTCAAAGGATACCTTTCAGCATTTCATATAATACTGGTTGGGTGGTGATGAACTCCTCCAACTTTTTCTTGTCTGTGAAGCTCTTTATCCGACCCTCAATTCTGAACGATAGCTTTGCTGGGTAAAGTAATTTTGGCTGTAGGTTCTTGCTATTCATCACTTTGAATATTTCTTGCCACTCCCTTCTGGCCTGCAAAGTTTCTGTTGAGAAATCAGCTGACAGTCGTATGGGTGCCCCCTTGTAGGTAACTAACTTCT
>PVJC01024276.1:0-25517 GCA_004026665.1 Murina feae
TTTTACTAAATTGTCAAAGAACACGTTATTTCCGTTTTATGCAAATTCTTTCAGACAAGAATGGTCCAAAATTCATAATCTTAGCAAGCACCTCAGGAAGCTTGAAAAGGAACATTAAGCCCTGACTTAAGCGGTGTGGCTCCGTGGGTTCGGTATTGTCCCATGCATCGAAAGGTTGTGAGTTCAATTCCCAATCCGGGCACATGCCCAGGTTGTAGGCTTGATACCTGGTAGGGGGCAGCTCGTGCAGAAGGCAGCCGATCAATGATTCTCTCTCATCACTAACGTTTCTCTCTTTCTCCCCCTCTCTCTTTCTTTCTGAAATCAATAAATTTTTGCTTGCTTTTCTACCAAAAAATAAAATTATTTCCTGCTCAACACACAAACATGTTTGAAAGATCCAACATTGAAGTATCTGAAGCATTATACATGGTAGTGAAGACATGGCAACAACCAAAGTGTCGTTCGATAGATGACTGGATAAAGAGGATGTGGTACATAATATATACAATGGAATACTACTCAGTCATAAAAAATATGAAATACAGTTATTTGCAACAACATAGATAGATCTTGAGAATATCATGCTAAGTGCAATAAATCAGATGGAAAAATTCAAGAACCATATGATTTTACTCATATATGGGATCTAAAACTGAAAGCAACAATGAACAAACAAGACAAGCAAACAAAAACTCAGACACAGACAACAGTATGGAGGTTGCCAGAGGGAGAAGAAAGGTGGGGGTAACAAAGGTTAAAGGGGTCAAATATATGGTGACAGTTTTGACACACAATGCAATATACAAATGATATAAATAGAATTGTACACTTAAATCTTATATTATTAACCTATGTTACCTCAGTAAATGTAATTTAAAAACCAACGTAACTCACCAAAATATTAGAATGGAGAAAAGAAATAATACGAACACAATACATGCAGAAAAATGATTACATTTTTCCAGTAAACTAGGAACAGATTGGAACTTAATTTTACTGTAATCAAATTTACCAGAATTCTCCTTTATTTTTATGCAAAATAGTAAAATTTTTTCTTATTTAATCTCCCAGTAGTTATAGGTCTGGTCAGATTTTGTATTCCTTGGTGAGTAGGATCTTAATTATGTCACTATATTGATACCTACATACCGTACAGCTTTATTTTTTTCACCATTTAACCCCTCTATGCCCTCCTCCACTTTAACCCTCCCCCCCACACCCCATAACCCCATTATTGTCCATGTCCATGAGTTTTTTTACTCAACTCCCCCACCAGAGCTGTCCACCTACCCTCTTATCTAGTAAACTCTTTTTGATTGTCCATTAAATTCTACATGAGTGAATTTCTATGACTGCTTTATTTCACTTAGCACAATGTTCTCTAGGTCCCTCTGTGCTATGGCAAAAAGGTAAAATTGTCTGCCTTTTTATGGCAGAGTAGTATTCCATTGTGCATTGCAGGTTTTTTAGCCACTCATTTGCTGGATGCCTGGGCTGCTTCCAAATCTGGCTATTGTCTTTTGTGTTATTTGATCTTGTATATTAAATGCTTTTCTCATTTTCCTTGTATATATTCTATTATCTTTGTGGTTACTATGGGGATTACATTTAACTTCCTAGTTATAAAACTTTAACTTGAATTTATGCCAACTTAATTTTACTAAGCATGTAGAAAACAAAGTTACAGTTAAAATAATACAAGCTTTTATAATTTCCCATTTACCGTTATTGAGATCTTTATCTCTTCTTATGGCTTTGAGTTACTCTCTAGTGTCCTTTCACCCTGCAGGACATTTCTGGCAGGGCAGGTCTACAGATAACAAACCTCATCCACTTGTCTGAAAATGTCTGAATTCTTCCCTCCCTTTCATAATTATATATTTTTATTGCTTTCAGAGAGGGAGAGGGAGATAACATCAACGATGAAAATCAATCTTCTGCCTCCTGCATGCCTTTCTACTGGGGACTGAGCTCACAACCCAGCATGTGCCCTTGACCAGAATTAAACCCAGGACCCATCAGTCCCCAGGCCAACTCTTCCCACTGAGCCAAACAAGCTAGGGCTCTCAACTTTTATTTTTATTTTTTAACTAGGGGCCTGGTGCACAAAAATTTGTGCACTCGGGAGGTCCCTCAGCCCAACCTGTGCCCTCTTGCAGACTGGGACCCCTCTGGGGATGCCCACCTGCTGGCGTGCCTGGTCAGTCTTAGTAAGGGGCTGATGGCTGTTTACCAAGCCCCCCAGTGTGGACCCTCATCCCATTGGGGAGTGGCCAGCCTGGGTGTGGGTTTGAGGGCCCTTTTCAGGCTTTTAGGCTGCCCACAGCCCCTTCAGGTTTTGGGTTCCTACTGGGATACCTGGCCAGCCTGGGTGAGAGGCTGATGGCTGTTTGCAGGCTGGCCAAACCCCCCAGTGGGGTCCCTCACCTCATTGGGGTGTAGCCAGCGTGGGTGACTGGCTGAGGGCTGTTTTCAGGCTGCCCACAGCTCCCACTGACCCAATGTCCCAGCAAGGCTGGCTGGAAGCAGGTTTCTGGGGTTTATTTATCTTCTATAATTAATACTGTTCTTTTAAGCTGAGGCCTAGGCAGGTAACACAGCCTTCTGTTGGCTTCAACTCTGAGGCTTCTATAGAGACAATGTTACAAATATGTTGTTGACTAGAGCCAAGAGAAGCCCAGGCGGCCAGCAAACAGTTTTACTTCAGCTGCAACGGAAGCTGCCTGTTTACTCTAGCAGCTCCGTGCCGGCCTCCATCTTGGCTAGGTTAATTTGCATACAGTTGCTGATTGGCTGGTGGGCGTGGCTTAGACATCCTGAAGAAATGGTCAATTTCAATATGCTTTTATTAGATTAGATGTTTTTATTGATTTCATTTTTTAATATATTTTTATTGATTTCATAGAGGAAGACATAGAAACATCAACGATGAGAATCAATTGTCTGCCTCCCACATGCCCCCCACTAGGGATTGAGCCCACAACCTGGGCATGTGCCCTTGACCAGAATCAAACCCAGGACCCTCCAGTCTATAGGCCAATGCTCTATCCATTGAGCCAAACCAGCTTGGGCTCAACTTTTATTTTTATTATTGACCAGTGGCCCAGTGCACGAAATTTGTGCACATTAAAAGGGGATTAATTAGAGGAAATATTTTAATATTGCTATTTGCCCTTTCTTTATAATAGAAGTGTCAGAGATTATAGAAAATTAGTAAAACGTATATGAAAATCTTCCTCCTGTCAGAGTCTGAGGTGCACCATGGAACCCAGAGTCAAGTCTTCAACCACCCATGTGCACCTCAAAATCGCTCGAGACTCAAACCTGGACGGCCCCCCTTCATTGGGCTAGATCCAGACCCAGCCGGTCCCACCCTGCCAAGTGGGGGGGTGCAGCCTCAGGTCCCCTGGGTGCCAGGGCAGGGGGGCACGGCCTGAGGTCCCCCATCAAGCCCTGCTGGGCAGAGGGAGTGGCCTGTGATCCCCCAGCCTGGTGCTGGGGTGGGGGGCATGGCCTGAGGTCCCCCGGCCTGGCACCAGGGAAGAGGGTGCAGCCTGAGTTCCTCTGGCCTGGTGCCAGGGCGGGGGGAGCAGCCTGAGGTCCCGTCAAGCCCCATGCAGGAGGTGGGTGGGCTCGCAGCCTGAGGTCCCTGCTGATTGCTCCTTAAGGCTCGTTATGGGAACTTAGCCTCACCTGTGGGTGCAAATTGAGCAGAGTGATGGTCATTTTGCATATTCCCTCTTTATTATATAGGAGGATTTCCAAGAGGAAGATAAAAGCATCTATGATGAGACTCTGATCAGCTGCCTCCTGCATGCACCCTATTGGGGGTTGAGCCTTCAACCCTGGAATCGAGCGTGACCTCCTGGTTCCTAGGTCAAAGCTCAACCATTGGGATACACTGGCCAGGCAACTTTTTTTAAAAAGCATTTTGAGTATATTAAGCCAGTATCTTCTGTCCTTGGAGAAATCTGATAATCTTATCTAAATCCCTGTGATGAGTTGTTGCCCTCCTGCTGCTTTCAAGATTGTTTTTCAAGATTCTTTCTTTCAAAAATCTGATTCTCTCTCTGTGTGACTGAGTTGATCTGACTTGGAATTTGTTGAGCCTGTTTCTGTTCTTCAGAATGAATAATTTCCATTGCCCTAGCTGATTTTTTCCTTCTGCCTTTGATTCCCCCTCTGGTGAAATGTTCATTTGTTATTGCATGTTGTAGCGCCAGAATTTTTAAATTTTTAAAAACTCTTAGTATTTTCATTTGGCTGATACTGTCTTGACTTTCTCCACATCTTCCTTTCGTTGAGTATCATTACAATGGTTGCTTTAAAGTCTTAGTCCGTGAGATCTGCTATCAGGTCTTTTTCAGGGAGTTTCTGTGGACTCTTTCCTTTGGTGGGCCGTATTTCCCTGTTATGTATTGTTGCACTGGACATTTGCATCTTAACTTTGGAAATCAGATTCTCCTTTGCCCCAAGGCAGCTGGGTTCGTTTTCCATTTATTCCTAGTATTTTTACAGGCTGTGTCTGTACCAAGGGTCAGCCTGAGAATAAACATGAAGGTCTTCCCAGGTCTCTCAGGGCCTTTGTCTTTCCCCGGGCATATGTGGTCAGCTTCCATTTTCCGTACATATATATACAGATGCTTGTCAATGTCTTCCTCTTTAAAGTCTGGTTCCCAAAAGGTGAAAAGGAGCAAAATAGAGGCAGGAAATAGGGCACCACATCTTTAAATCTCCCAGAAGTTACTTCAGCCTGAGAACAGGCTCTGAACACTGGGGAGAAGTGAAACAATGACTTCCCTTGCTCTTTACACTTAACCAAAGCAGCAAAGCATTTTATCAGCAAAAGGGTCTTTGTGGTCCACACTAGTTCCTAGGAGCTGTGCCTGAAATTAACCAAAATGAACTGTAATTCTACTGTCCAAGTTGAAAGCCTTCAGTAGACTCCAAAGTTCCAAAATAGTTGTATCAGACAAATTCTGCCAGTGTGATTGTTAGGTGAGGAGACAGGATTGGTGTCTAATTGGGTTCAACTGAGTCTTAGCTAAAAGTCACAACTGTTTTCTAAATTTCTGTGTTCTTTTAATTCACATCTGGGACATTCCTGGTTGTTTTATTCATTGCTCTTTAAAAAAACAAAAACACCATTGTCCTGGCTAGTGTGGATGAGTTGATGTCCAAGCACACTGCAAAGCTGTGGGTTTGATTCCTTGTCAGGACAAATGCCCAGGTTGAGGGTTTGATCCCTGGTTGGAGCATGTGCAGGAGGCAGCTGATTGATGTTTCTTTCTTACTCCAATGAAAAAAATATGTATTTATTGATTTCAGAGAGGAAAGGGAGAAATAGAAACGAGAATCATTGATCAGCTGTCTCCTGCATGCTCCCTACTAGGGGTCAAGTCCATAACCCAGGCACATGACTGGGAATCCAATGGTCGTGACCTCCTGGCTCATAAGTTGATGCTCAATCATTGAGCCACATACGATGGGCTCTAAATTAAAAAAAAAAAAAAAATCATTACCAGAAATAAAAAATTCAAAGGAACAGAAAAATGAAAGGAAAAATATATTCTATGTGGAATTATGTACGAATTGGCTTGGAGGGGAAAGCATGGTTTAAATCAGTCACCTCCCAATGCCCCATCCATTCACCCATCTATTTATTCACCCAAAGATCTATCCATCCACCGATGTACCTAGTCATTCACCCACCCACGGCTCTATCCACCCACTGATGTACCTAGTCTCTCACCCACCCACCCATAAACCATCCAGCCATTTGGCAATTCCCTGGGTATCCCTTCTGTGTGCAAGCTGTTCTAGGGACTTGGGATGCAAATATTAGATTTGTCCTTACCCTTACAGATGTCAGTCATTGGGAAATGGAACTTTCCTGAGCAGACTCTGCTATTGCCTTGACAGATATGGCTTCCATATCAGGACTCTCAGCTCTATCTTCATATCCAGCTGCCTCCTGGACCTTGTTCACAACCACCTGACAGTACCTCTGGTGGCTTCCAAATGGCAAACTGTGACTCCCCTACCAGGCTGTAAGATCCCAGTGTCAGATGCTCACACAGAAGAGTGGTATCCATTTGCTTTTGGTTGACTGGTTATAAAACTGCCAAGATGTCCTCAGAGCCTGCTAATCAGGGTAAATAGGTTCCAATGAAAACTTGTTCTGTCTCCAAGTGCCAGGAGTTGACCCAATCACAAACCCTTATTGTGAGGCAGACCTTGGGGAGTCATATGTCAAGCCCCCAGTGATGCCCCGCCTTAGCCATAGTTGACTGGAGCTGTCAGAGCCCTTTTGGTGGCTGGAAGTGATCAACCTGACAGAAATGTTGATTTACCAGTGGAGCTTACAGACACATTCCCAGGAAGGTGAATTGGCAAGTCTGGAGAACGGGCCATATGGAACCAGAAACAGAGACATGAAGAGGTTGAGTGTTGTTCCAAAGTGCCAGGAAGATTATGGATAGAGAGCCACAGAGAAGCAGCCGGGTGGGCAGCCATGGAGGGATGCTCTTTCTTGCCCAGATCTCTAAAGCCCTTGTTGCTATGTGTATACAAGGCTGAAGCTGGTGTTACCTGGCTTCTCACAAAGCCAAGTTTTTGCAGTGAGGTTACCACCATCTTTCCCCCTCTAACTGGCTCCACAACTTAGGGTTACTTTTTATCCAAAGTACTTGACTAGGCCTGGATGGTGTGGCTCAGCTAGTTGGGAGTGTTTCCTGTACACTGAAAGGTGGTGGGGTTGATTCTGGTCAGGGAATATACCAATTGTGGGTTTGATCCCCGGTAGGGATGCGTACAGAAGGCAGGGGATCTGTTTCCCTCTCACATCGATGTCTCTCTCTCTCTCTCAAAAAAAAAGTCAATAAAAATACATTAAAGCCCTAACCAGTTTGGCTCAGTGGGTAAGAGTGTTGGCCTGTGGACTGAAGGATCCCAGGTTCAATTCCTGTCAAGGGCATGTACCTTGGGGTTGCAGGCACATCCCCAGTAGGGGGTCTGCAGGAGGCAGCGGTTCAATGTTTCTCGCTCATTGGTGTTTCTAACTCTCCCTTCCTCTCTGTAAAAAGTCAAAGTATATTAAAAAAAATACATTAAAAAAAAAAAAAAAGAGGAGCTGCAACTACAGAGGGCTGTCCCAGCACTGTGTCTCCTCAGGCGCCAGGCCTCCAGAGACATCCTCCTGGAACCTGGTCATCACTCAAATCCAGTAAAATGTACAAAAGAAGGTTTGAGTATAGCCCTGAATTCTCAGTCTCTCTTGCCGGTGGTAAAGACACTTCACTAGCAAAATGATTACAACTCACTTTTATTGGGGTGGGCCTGCTAATCCCTCCGGATCTAGGACTCTGCACTGTTGGTATAGCCATGGCTGCTTGGGGACCCTAATCTTTCCAGGCTCAAGTACATCCTTATTGGACTAGTCTAGCACTCATGGCAACTGCTATCAGCTACAGGATGGCACTTACCCCTCCTTCTTAGCCTCTCATGCAGCTGGATGATGCAAACGTGATTCTGTTCCTGCAGTTTGTAAGGTTTACGCAGTCCACAGGCCTTAGGCTTTGAGGATGAGGCCCTGCTGCTGCCTCCTCCTCCTCCTCACTAACCACTGCACTTTACTATAGGGAGTAGCTTCCATTTCCAAATATGCCCCACCTAGAGGGCATAGTCCTACATACCCCAAGGTATGAGGCACTGAACATTAATTTCAAGAACACCCTCCCCACCCAAAACCCTTTAGGGCCCAAATTGGTACATTTTAAGTTCATGTATTTCAGTAAAGACTTTTAAAGAAAGCCATCTCCGTTTCCCTTTCTCAACTAGATACATGCGGTACCCAGTTATGTAACTACAAGCACACCGTTTTTACTGCGCTTCAGATTTCTTAAAAATCGAAGGAAGGTAAAGACCCTTCACCAGCAAAATGATTACAACTCACCTTTATTGGGGTGATTCGTTACAACCCTGCAGTATCTCTAGATGCTTGACCTCTGAATTCTCTGGTAAGTGCCCCTGGTAAGTACCCATGAAGAGTTCATGAGATCACACTGAGGCAGACCCTTTCATTTTAAGATCAATTCAAGGTGCACATCAGGGACACAAGCCCTAAGTAAAGTCCCTGACACAAGGTAGTAAGTAGCATCTGTTTGTGAATAGACTGGCAACTGCAGAAGGCAATGTCCAACACAAATCCATAGCAATAGCTATAAAAAAGCACATTTCAATAATCCAGTATCTTATGAAAATCTATATTAATTTTAACATTGAAGCAGACACAATGTATAATTTTAACATTGTTTTAATCAAGTAATGTAGCAGTTTAAAACAGGGAATTTCAAGACAGTTGAATAGAGCAAAGTGAAGGATCACTCCATTAGGATAGCCTCTGTGAATAAAATTTTTATGTGGATTTCAATCTATTGGAATTTTGGCCCCAGACTCAACACTAGTCTATACCAAAATTTTATTTAGTGTTTAGAAGCCCTAAACATAGTTTCCTTCAGATTAAAAGGAAAATAAAACAAAACAAAAGCCTCTATAACAGAACCTCATTAGCTTGATACTGGGTATGACTGCAACCTGGCCTATGGCACCAGTATCTCCTATAGGATGTCAGATAATGAAAGCAACTAGCCAATGGCCAAGAATTTGAAATCTAGGTGAGATGTGAATTTGCAAAACCTTTCTCTTTGGTGTGACAAAGCACATTCCCTCCAGATATAGTTTCTGCTTCACTCTCATCAAAATCTATCAAAAGGCAGTTGGAGACTAATTCATTCTCTCTCCAGTAAAATTACTAGACTTTAATTTCTTAAAATATCAAGCTAACAAGATTTTATTATATCAAATGTTTGTATAATTTCAATGTGAAAAAAATTTTTACATACATTTGTTAAGGTCTCATTATAATCTGAGATGGATCAAAGAAAATCAGAGGTGAATGAAGAAAGCCCATGCTCCAAATAAAACGAATCCTGTGATTCTTGATTCCCATAGAACACTTTTTATGGAAAGAAATAAATGCAACAATTTCTCAAAACCCTTAAACAAGTGAATTTAGATCACCTTTTTGGGCAAAGAATTCACAAGAAGTTATTTTCAAATCTAAAGACCAGGACGGGCTGGGCCAGGACCTAATCACCTGTATTCAGTGGCCATCACCAGACTTCATGAGTATCTAACTATATTCAATGTGAAATAAAATACACCCAAGTCTCCTCCAAAATATAGGCTGACTTAGAAGTACAATTTTAGTTTTCTTTTTAAATAAGACTTTTTTTTTTTCGGGGTGGGAGGTGGGATGGGGAACCAAGCTTGAGACATAGCAACACTAATTTTGGCAAGATAGCGACCAAAACCTATTATGTCCAAATGTAAAAGGCATTCAAGAATAAGCCATAGTATTAGGGAAAATCCACACTGAACAAACTATACAGTATATGTCTAAACATTTTGAAATTGTAATTTAAACCGTAAAAGCTGAAAAATTATGTTTTGTTTTTGCTAGAATGCATCTTTTTCTTCTTCCCCCAAATAAAATCATGGAACTATCTAATCAGACCCCAAAGCTTGAGCTTTCTCTCAGCACAAAGCAACAGCTACATAGACATAAAATGCTCACTTCTTAATAATTCCCCTGGCTCATCCAACTTGCAATGCATATGACTTCAAAGACTACAGTTTGGGACAAGGGTACATGAACTGGGGAAAAAAAATTCAAGTTTCAAAACCTGCTCTTAAAATTAATGTATAGGACACTCAGGTCGTTTTCCTCTTAGTAAGATGAAGGTGTTGCCCTGCCCACCCTGGCATGGTAAGTGTACATGACCAGATGCCAGTTTGAGGGACTAGAGATAAGACTTAAAAAGTACTGTGTTTCTTAATGGCTGAATAAGGTAATTAAAAATACGTTTATGCTCACATTCTGCTAAAGACCTGCTTACAGTCTCAGCACCTAACAGTTTCTAACAGGCTCCAAGAATCCCTATCAGGTTAAATGATGGTACAGTGTTTTTAGAAGGAGCCAATTATTTCAGCAGCTTAAGTCATTCAGAGCCAAAAAATTTAAGAATGACCAAAATCAAATCTTTATTTTTATAACTGTATAAATGTGATCCAAATGTGTCCACCACTAACTTTTCAAAAAGAAACATGCTATAAATAAGCAAACTACATCTGTTCACTGATGTGTGTATGGACTCCCGAGGTGTCTCATTGGGGCTTAATTACAGACCACTCACAGCAATACGTTTTTAGCAGAAAGTGTAGCATGATGTTAAGCCATGTTAGCTTTTGCACATACATGTTGCACTTCTGGCTGAGGATGCAGAAAGAGTCTTAGCATTACAGATAAGCTGGGCTGCACCCACCCCTTTAAATGGCATCAATATCAATGTCATCATCCTTGTGGTCAGACTTCACAGCTTCCACTTTCGGGACACTGGCAGTCTTTGAGTACACCACCTGATAAAACAAGTATTTTAAGTCAGTGCTAAACAGAAAATGGCCTCGATGCAGCCACCCTTCTTCATTTATATCCCCCACCCCCCAATAATCTCGCTCCACAGCCTATCAGGATTGTTCATTTTTATAGCCCACTAGCACCTCTATATGCAACCTGCATTAAATCTTACATGGGAAATTCTGACATTTATTTGAAATCATGTCTGGGAATATGAGATTCCCATCACCCTTTATACTCAGAATTACTCTCCAAATTACTGAGACTGCATCTATTGCCTCCATCACCCAAATTTGCCTTTTAAAATTCTCAAGCACCCATCACTATTACTAAATTTAACTCTCACCAGTGCTTACCTCAATATTCTCATCTTCATCTTCTTCTTCACCACCAGAAGATTCCTCCTCTGCTTCCTTCAACCACTTTATAAATGGTTCTGCTTTGACACGAATCTCTTTGGCAAGTTCTTTTGAAACATATTTCTTCGAGGCCTAAAGAACATTAGGTATAGTTTCCTTAAGTTTGAAAAATGAGTTATTTATGCCCTAGCCAATCTGACTCAGTGGATAGAGCATCAGCCTGAGGACTGAAGGGTCCTGGGTTCAATTCTCATCAGGGACACATGCCTGGTTTGCAGGCTATATCCCCAGTGGGGGTCCTGCACGAGGCAGCCAATCAATGATTCTCTCTCATCACTGATGTTTCTCTCTCTCCCTCTCCCTTCCTCTCTGAAATCATTAAAATTTTTTAAAAAATGAGTTATTTATATAGCTCTCAGGGGACCGGGTCATATTGTAATCTTGAATCAACAAAATACATACATTCCACAAGAAAGTATTGAGTCTGAATAGCTTCTTGTTATTACTAGCAAACTGCCATGGTGGGGAATCCCCTCCACGTTACATTAGTCATCAGAGGAACGGCATTTTCACGTACATATAAAGAGATTAAGTATGAGGAGGTACTTGAAGAGCCTGTTTAATATATCCCCCACCTTTTCTGACCAGCTGATGATGACTTCTTCCTCCAAAAGGTCTGCGTCATACATTTCCTTCAAGATATGCGGAATCTTGGAGAGCAGCTGAGCTTGATGCATTGCTACCACACACTCCAAACCATGAAGAAGGTAACGTTGAGCTTTTTTATTGTTGTGACAAAACTGCAAATAGATTATGTTTGTGTTAACAAGCTTTTACAGATGTTGTAAGTTGATAATTTTAACATGCAAGTGCATTCACTGCCTTAGGATTATTTCCTAAAGATATGGCCCCTAACAGTGGTTCAAAATGGTCAACACAAGAACAACTCTGCATTACTTTATCTGTAAGAGAACACGTGCACTTTCCAGATAGTCCCATGCTCTTAAGGCACATCAAGTATCTCCACTTTCAGGATGACAGAGAACAAATGAGCAAGAGTTAAAGTGATGCTCCCAAGGTCACACAGCTTTAATCTCATTTATGAATCTCAAATTTGCTTACTCGTAGGAAATGGCGCCTGTATTTCTTAATCTGTTCTCTAATCTTCTCATTAAAAAGAACTTCAGTCAAAACAAGAGGTCCCATAGCTTTTACATCCAGTCTTTCTGCTTCAGCAACAATTTCTTTGTCCGATGAGTCGATAATACCCTCTTCTTTCTTTTTCTGCAAATAAAAGCAATTCAGTGAAATGGAGATGTTTTGTCTAGATATAGGTTAGTCCCTACTCTCATGGACATTTCCTCTAATTTGACAGTTTTAAGACTTCTATGATCAACAGGAGCCAGCAATAGTGCCTACGATCACACCCAAAAAATATGTGAATACAAAAAGTAAAAGCTTTGCATTTCAAGATTCAAAAGACTGCATGAAAAGTTACTTGACAAGTATCAGCTTAAAATATTTAACAATAGCCTGAAGCTATGTTGAAGCTGGTTTTATTGATCAAAGAAAAAATAATCAACCAAACAGCCAGCACGGCTCAGTGGTTGATCTTCGACCTAATGACCTATGAACCCACAGGGCCCGTAACAGTGGTTCAAAATGGTCAAAACATGAAGAACTCTGCATTACTTTATCTGTAAGAGACCACGTGCAGTTTTCAGATAGTCCCATGCTTTTAAGGCACATCAACTATCTCCACTTTCAGGATGACAGAGAACAAATGAACTTGATCACCAATGTGAGGTATGCAGGGCGGAGCCAATCAATGATTCTTTCTCATCACTGATGTTTCCATCTCTCTCTCTCCCTCTCTGAAATCAATAAAAATATATTTTTAAAAAAATGTTCAGCCGCTCTCAAAGCAAATATTTTTACCTTAACAAAATCAAACAGGATATTGACCCGTTCTTCAACAGTTCTTTCCAAATCATCACTGAGTGTTAGAACTTTTGCATGGTCACTGATTTCATCCATTCTGCGCCTCTGAGCTTCCTCAGTTGTATCCTCCCCCCAGTCATCATCCTCTTCTTCTTCCTGTTTATAACAGCAAAGATGTGTGATCAAAGTCCTTAAAATGTAAAAAATGAGCCCAGCCAGCATGGTTCAGTGGTTGAGCATCAACCTATGAACCAGGAGGTCATAGTTCAATTCCTGGTCAGGGCACACGCCTGTGTTGCAGGTTCAATCCATAGTGGGGGGCGTGCAGGAGGCAGCCAATCAATGATTCTCTTTTATCATTGACTAGAGGTCCAGTGCACAAAATCCATGCACTGGGGACAGGGGGTGGTAAGTGTCCCTCAAATCAGCTTGTGTCCTCTGGCAGTCTGGGAGCCCTGTGGGGAGCAGGCCTAAGCCATCAGTCAGACATCCTTAGCACAGCTGCGGAGGCAGGAGAGGCTCCCGCCACCAGCACTATACTCAACAGCCCCGCTTTCCACAGGAGAAGTGCACTGATCACCAGGGGGCAGCTCCTGCATTGAGCATCTGCTTCCTGGTGGTCAGCAACTGGTCGAAAGCAGTCTGACATTCCGACGGATCCCAGATTGCAAGAAGGCACAGGCCAGGCCAGGATCCCCACTGTGCACGATCAGGGCCAGGGATGGACCACAGGAGGGCTCCAGGGTATGTCCAGCCCATCTCACTCAGTCCAGATCAGTTGGACCCCAGCAGCAAGCTAACCTACAGGTCTGAGCTTCGGCCCCCTGGCCCCCTGGTGTTGAGTGCACATCACAGCAAGCAGTTAAGTAGCCTTAGCATATTAGCATATTACACTTTGGTTGGTTGATCGGCAACTGGACCACTGGGCACTTAGCATATTGGGCTTTTGTTATATAGGATGTTTCTATCTCCCCCCTCTCCCTTCCTCTCTGAAAATAAAAAAATATTTTTTAAAAATGTTTCAGGTTTTTAGTTAATATCAAAGTTCACTTTCCTTTAGACTGGGTTTACTTCAATTCAATCAGCCCCACCTAGCACCCAAAACACTGTTGTGGTTTACAGTATTTCTGCTCACTATAACCAAATTTATTTTACACAATCCAAGTGCCTACCACACCTTCAACCCTGCACTTACCACTGCATGTGGAGGGAGACTGATTTCATTTGGTGGTGGTGGTGGTGGTGGTGTCTCACTGCTGGACACAGAGCCATTTTCCTTGTCTTTGCCCTTCCTATTTTTCTTTTCTTTTTCTTTCTTTCCTGTACCACTATCACTATTCTCTACCAGGAAACAGAAAAGTAAAGTTTAGTATCATAGCTTATTCTGCACCTTATCACCCATCATGAACATTTTAAATCCTGATTTTTGTTCCTGAGTCCTCCTCGGAGAAAACCAAACACACTGCTACTTAAAATTCCAAGAGGACTCACAGACCAAATTCAATCACTGTATTCAGGTTAAGAATGGAATGTTCCAAAATATTAATGGTACTGCTGGATAAGATTAAGATGAAGTGATGACTCAGCATTCATGACCCTCTTCCATCATTCATGAAGTTGAACAGGGGCATAGCTGAACTGCACTTTAGCTCACTGCCAGAACACTGTCTAAGTCTATATAACGGCTTGTCTCATAGAGGAGAGCACCGGAATAGGTTAGACTTTGTTGCTATAGCAAGCTTAAATTGTGTCAGACAGTATCCATCATCTGCCACAGAGTGTTGCTTGCAATGCTCTAAAGCCACTTAAACTTAAAGAGCTAAGCCCTCCATTCTCCTTGTGTTTTACAGCAACAAGAAAACTTCCATTTTCTTTGAAACAGTTGCTTTATAGTAAGATCTTAGAAGTTCATCAGGAAGACTTACCAGGTGGGTTTTTGAGAATGAATGTGCAGAGTTTATGATGTGTGTCAAGCATGCCTCGATAACCACAGGCTTTACAAGAATTACCTATTGTTTGCTTCTTTGGATTGACATGCTGCCAAAAAAGTAAAAACAAGTATGTCAGCCATAATATATAATGAAAATTCTGAGAAAAAAGTGTGAAAAGATCTAACCAACAGAAAAATTCTAAAACACCAGCTTACCATTCAAAAGAATTATTTCCCACAAAGTGATCTACTTCAAAAGTTACTGAGTGAAAACAATGCAATTAAAAAAATATACACACCAAAACAAGTTACTGAGTAATACTGTCAACAAAAAGCAAGTCACAATGTGAGTATCTCCAAAATCTACAGGTTTTTTGTTACATTTCCAATTATGTCTGCTTTGCCTTGTCAAAACATTATTTGGCGCTATCACAGGGCTGCTCACAAAAGCAGGTATTTGGTTTCTTCTTTTACTGACAACAATCTCAAAAGCACTCACCAGCTCGGTTTCAGGATTCTCACATTCAGGACAAAGAACAAATTTTTTAATGAATCCATCCAACATGTCTTGCAGCTTATTCGCCTCATGAGATCCATTGACAATGTAACGGTCATTCTTAACATCAAACTGGGTCTGTGCTCCCAGCTCACAACCAAAATATTTGGTGGGATCTGTTTGGAAAAAAAAAAGTTTGATCACAATTAACTAATCTACTCAGCTAGATGTATACAATTATCACTTCCTATATTTTTAAATTATTGGGTTAAAAAATGTGTTGCCTACATATTTTTTTTGTACAAATGACATTAAATCAGTTGGCTTTAAATCCAAGGTTCTATTTAACCCTTACACTAATTAGTATACAATCCAGGCAAGATGTGCAGATCCAAGTTGGTCATTACTGTCTATGCCTTTCAGACTTCTCCAAGAGGCATTACTTACACGTTGGAGGCCGATTAAGCGCCTTTGCAACGTCAACCATGTTGACTATAACTGTCTTGATTCCATTTCCTTTGCCCTCAACCTAAAGGAAATAAGAATTTAATTTTGCACTGTCTAGCCAAGAGATACAATCTTAAAGAATCTAGAAAAGAGCTTTAGGACTTGTTACTACTAAGAGGAAGAAAAGTTACCACCTTGGCAATCAGACGGGGCATCTTGTAGCGATAGAACTGGTCTGACACACTGCGGTTGACGTTGACAGACATTTTGACTTATTAGTGACTTTATCAATAAGATGAAGAGATCTTTGATTGCAACTTTTTGGTATCTTCTGTCTGGAGAAGAAGGGATGACATAAACGACTGCAAGAGTTCTCGGTCTCTGACATGAAAAAGTTTTCGCCACTGAGGCTGTAAGCTCCTTGCTTGTATGCTATATTCCCCCAATACAGGTACCAATGGCTGCGCAACAGCTCTGGAAGAGAAAGGAGAGACAACACACACGCCCCCATTTAACGCGACTCCTGTGCGCAACACGCCCCCTCCGCCCCAGTTAATTACGCCCAGATTTCCAGTGTGAAGCAGCACCCGAGCCCACGGGAACACGGGTGTTCTCTGACACAGGACACCTGTAGCAGCAGGAAAGGTCGCCAAGATGTGACCAGCAGTCAAGTGCCGGACTCAAACAGCGACCTGCCTCCCGCCGCCGAGGGTTCCGGGGACGGCCCCGGCTCGGGATGTCCCAACCAATGGGACACTCAGCACCTCCCCTCCCGCAACCCGGGCCGGCATCGGCACCGAGCCCGCCACACCGCCCTCCCCACGAGCTACCGGGGAGGACGGCGGGTGTTCTTCACACTGTCCCTGCGACAACAATGCTGACTTCGCAGAGACACTCCCACAACAGCCCGCACACGAGCTCCCCGCGCGTGAACGGCCAGCGGGAGGCCGTGCCTGGCCTGACCTTCGCTCCCGTCCCCGCGGCCGCCAGCCCTCGCGGTCCTGCCGAGGCGGACGCCGCGACATGGCGAGGCTTCTCCAGGGCGGCAGGTGGCCCGGGCGAGCCACCGCACCGCGGGGCAATGAAACCCGACAGGGGGCGCCGGCCCGGCCCCGCGCGATGACTCACAAATGCAGCACCGAGGGCTGACTCAGCCGCGCGGCGCGCTCCCGGGGGCGGGGCGGCGCCCGGGGGGGGGGGCGCGGGGCTGGAGGCGGGGGCGCCCGCCCGCCGCCCGAACTGCGCCACACGCGCCGGGTCACGCGGCGCGCCGCCATCTTGTGCGGCCGCCATCTCCCCGCCGGCCCGCGCCGCCCGCCGCCCGCGGACTCACCGTTTTCGTCAAATAAAGACATAAACCCAACGCTGCTCGCCCGGGACTGGGATGAAGTGAGGCGCGCGTGAACCCGAGTCCGAGGAGGGGCGGCGGAGGAGCGCAGCGAGCAGCGGCCGGGCAGGCGCCGCCGAGCAGCGGGGAGGGGCTGTCCCAGCGACGTCCGGGGTCCACACCCTTCAGCGCCCGGGGCCTGGCGACCTGGCGCGGAGAAACGGCGCCGTGAGCCACGGCCGACGGGGCGCCTTCCCCGCCAGCCAGCGGCCCGCGGGGGTCGAGGGGGGCGGGGAGGACTGGGGCGGGGGCGCGGGGCCGCCAGCTCGCCACCGGACTCACCTCTGGAATGTTCTCGCTCTGACTGAACAACGCCGCCGCCGCGCTCAAGCTACCCTTGGCCCCAGTGCCCGCCCCCCGCGCCAGGCGGCACATCCCATTGGCGGGGGGCCCGCCCGACCTCGCTCGTCATTGGGCTGCACGCCGCGTCCATCGCACCCTTCCCCGCCCCTTCTGCTTCCGGAGGCTCCGCTGGCCGCCTCAGCCGGCCCCCCCAGCCCGGGTCCCGGCTTCCTCCACCTGCCTTCCCCGCCCCTGCGTTTCCCGGAGGCCTTCACGGTCTCGCGAGAGCGGGCGCGCCGCGGCGGGGAGAGGGGCTCGCCCGCGGGCCGCACTCCGTCGGTTTGGCCGGGGGAAGATGGCGGTTGCCTCCCTCTCCCCCTCCCCCGCCGGCGGGTCCTGGCCCCGTTCCCGCCCGAGCTCTCCCCGCGGTGGATGCGCAGCCTCGACTTCACGTCCCCCGGGGTCCGCTCGCGGGGAAGAAGTTGTTCGGTGTCCCTACTTCCTAGGCCTGGGCGCGGGGGTAGATGGGCGCGCCTGGGGCCCGCGCTTCCCCCTCCCGTGCTCGGGGGCTGCGTGGCCGCGGCGACGTGACCCACCGAGTCACCGTGACGGGGGCGTGAGGCCGGGTCCCTCCCCCCGGCCCTGCCCCCGTCCGCCATGCCCCCTGGGGCGCCGCAGCCGCCCGGCCCACACACCTGGTGAGCGGGTCGGGAGCCCCTGAGCGCGCCCCGCGGAGGGCGTCCCCGTGGGGGCGACCGAACAGTCCCCGCTCCGGCCTGTGTAAGTCGTGACCGAGGGGCCAAGCGCAACCCGAAGCGAGTGACCCCCACGCAGGGCACCCCCCATTCTTTCAGACTCGGATGCTCTGTGGGAGTTTCCGTTGCGCCTGTAAAGATCCAGCAGCAGCCGCCGCCCCGGGACATTGGACCGCACGCCGGGCTGTGAAACGAGAGCCGGGCAACGGAGCGGCCCGCCGGCCGGCACCTGCCGTCCTAGGGCGGGAGCCCGCGCCTCCGCGGCCCGGGTGCAGCAGCCGCGCTGGGAGGGAGGCGGGTGGGGCGCACGGGGGGCTGCCCGCCCTCGGTTTCGGGCCGGTTCTTGTTTGCAAGAAGGTGGGGACTTGAACGGCACGGGGGTCCGTGACTGACAGCGTTCTAAACATGTTGAAATCGACAGCGCCCGTGGGGAGGGTGCCCCCAGGCCGACGTGGAGGGAAGGGCTTGCGACCCGGGAGCAGGGAAGGGACCCTGTGCCCGCGCAGGGTATGTGCCCTGTGCGTGGCACAGAGCGGGCGCTTTGGGGGGCAGGGTTCCCCGGGGGCACGCTGCTCTGGTTCACCTTGGAGCGTGGCTCTGCTGTGTGGAAACAGGCGTGTTTTTTTGCCTGACTGCAGGCAAATGACGTTATTTCAGAAATCTTTTGTGGAAACCATGGGCATGAAACTAGCCTGAGGGTTAAGAAGCCTGCCTCCTCAGCGAGGTTTTGAGATAACCACATACAAATGTTTCTTGTACGTGTGATGGGCCCAGAGTTGATTTTCTTTAAAAAGTTTGTGCTAATGTTAACTTTAATTTTTAGTACGCGTGCTGTGGACAGAAAAGGGTTTTGTGGAAAGTGACCTCACAGGCTGATTGGATGATAAATCTCTAACCCTCGGGTCATGGTGGGTAGCCATGCCCCAGGCTTACAGTTTCTTAGGAAAAAGTTTATCCTTGCCTTAGGCCCTGTCCATTGATTGCTCTTGTCATCCAGGTTAATACACCTTTGAAATAAGCATAACAACTAGAGAGCAAACAATCTTGTTAACGCTCCTGTAATCCAATTACTGCCCCGCTCTCTCCCACCTGCATGTCATCTTCCTTACATTCCCTCAGTTTCACATGCATGAAAAAAAGCTGCAAAACTGTTATTTTCCTAAGCGTTTGAGATCTCGCTTCCTGGCAGTTGTCATCAGTTTCTTTTTAATATACTGTTTTGTTTTTTAGAGAGAGGAAGGGAGCAGGAGAGAGAGAAAAGGTGTGAGAGTGGAACATGGATTGATTGGCTGCCTTCTGCACACCCCCTACTGGGATGGAACCCCCAAAAGCCAGGTATGTGCCCTGACTGGGCATCGAATCAGCAACTTCTTGGTGCATGGGACAACCTCCACCGACTGAGTCATACAGGCCAGGGCAATTGTCATCAGTTTTGGCTCAAATCCTGTATAATTAAAGGCTAATATGCAAGTTGTCCCCTCAACTGGCAGTTCCACCAGGGAGCGGGTAGCCGGGCTGGCTGCTGTCCTCTGGTTGAACTCCTCCTGGCTGGGCCACCTGATCGCCCAGGTGGAAGTGGGCGGGCCGGACCCTACCCATACTCAAATTCGTGCACCGGCCCTCTAAGTAGACTCATAAAAATTCAAGACAGCTTTGGATGTTTATTCATCGACAGCACCACTCCTTTGTGTCCAATCATAGGCCATACTCTATCTTATGTACTTCTTAGCCCCTTGGAGGAATTTTTTATTCCCATTTTGCAAATGAGCAAAATGAGATGTAGTGGGGGTGGGGCGTGGGGAAAGAGAAGCAACTTGCCCAAGATGGTGTACCTTTTCAGGGGCAGAGCTAGAAGTTAGACCAGGTGTGTATGACCCCAGCGGCTGTTCCCTCAACCGCGTGGGCCACAGCCTGCCCAAGGAGAACATAAACAGCCTCACGTAGTAACCATCCTATGAGGGGGTGTTGACATGCCCATTTCACAGATGAGGGGTGAGAGGAAGGTGAAGTGATGTTCCTGAGTCACCTGCCTAATATACATGGTGTACAGCGTTGGAACTCTAGCTTGTTTGACGCCAGGATCATTGCACAACTCTGCCTCCCTTTGCTGGTCTCCGCCTCTTCCGGCTGCACTGTCCTTGGGTCAGGTCTCCAGTTCGCTAATGATTGGCACTTGGTGCTTACGAAATCCTTTGCGAACGAGTTCCTGAAATATGCATGTCAGTGCGGACATGAGTGGCTGCGGAAAGGTGAATTAGTCCACTGGCTCCACGGTTGTGGAGATACCAGTGTCTGTGACTCTGTTTCGAGTGAATTAGCCTCTTGAGCATCATCAAGTCTGCGTGGATGGAGAACCTTGTGCTTCTGAGCTGTGGTCCCCGGGAGCCAAGGCGTTGGCCGGCTGGCCTCCCCCATGATGTTCCTGCCTCAGCGCTCTCTAACCTCCAGCGAGTTGTGTGTGTGTGTGTTTTTTTTTTAATATCTTCACCAGATGATATTTTTTTCTGTTGATTTGTAGAGAGAGTGGAAGGGAGAAGGAGAGACAGAGGGAAACACCAATGTGAGAGAGACCCATCGGTTGGTCGCCTCCCACATGCCCCTGACCAGGGCCGGGAGCCAGCAACCAAGGTACCTGCCCTTGACCAGAGTCAAAGCCAGGACCCTTCAGCCTGCAGGCTGACGCTCTGCCACTGAGCCAGATCGGCTAGGGCTCCACGGTGTTTCAAAGCTGCCCGCTGTTGGCCATGGAAGTTGCTGTCTCCCCGACTTGAGGACGAGCTCAGGGGATGGCTGTTTCCTTCTAGCCCAGCAGTCGCCAACCTTGCGGACCCCGCGGACCACGGGTGGGCGACCACTGTTCTAGCCCTGGCCTGCGCTGAGCAGAACTAAAGGTTATCTGGTGTGTGCAGCAGGGGAAAGGGCGTAGGCTCATTTCCAACAGCACCGCAATCTAAGGCACCCATTTCAGTAAACACTTCTGACTTGCCAGGCAGCGAAAATCCAGGCCCCACCTCCAACACAGGCCCAGCCCAGGGCCACACATAAACATGCCTGGTAGACACCCCAGAAAGGCAGGCCCCCTCGGTGGCATCTCTGGAGCCCTGGGCAGAATGTCTCCCCACTTCTGTGACCCCGCCCCCGCATTCATGGGCTGTGGTTGCCCTTGCCTGTTTACTTGTCCGCCGCCTCAGGCTCAACATGCAGACGGGGAACTTGTCCTTGAGAGCTGAGGACTCTGAACTTGGGGCGAGGACAGGAAGCCGTCAGTTTTGAAGGGGACAGAGGCAGGCAGCAGAGGTGTCTCTGAGGCAGCACCCAGGCCAGGTGTCACTGGAGACCGACATGAGCCCTCCTCCTCCATGGCACATAGCTCCAGCCAAAATCCACCTCAAGGCACTCCTGGAGAGAGAGAGAAGTGCATAGTCCTTGTCGGTGTGGCTCGGTGGATAGAGCGTCAGCCTGCAGACTAAGAGCCCCGGCTCGATGCTGGTCGAGGAGTCCAGGGCACGTACTTTGGTTGCAGGCTCCTCCCTAGCCTCGGCCCTGGTCAGGGCATGTGCAGGAGGTAACCAATCGTTACGTTTCTCTCTGTCTTTCCTACTCTCTTGCACTCTAAAATCATGGGAAAATATTCTTGGGTGAGGATTAAAAGAAGAAGTGCAAAATGGAGAAATGCGGAGGCCTGGGAGAGCAGGCCCTGCCCATCAACGGGCTGTGTCTCTGTCACAGGGAAGCCAGGAGCATGGCTGCTGACGCAGGACCTCCCCTGCACCACTCGAGTGGCATTAGTCTCGCACAGCGCGCTGCCTTTGTACACGCGCGTACACGAAGGCCTGGGGCAGGCTGAGGGGTGGCAAGACGGGCTCCTACCAGTTCTTCTTACAGCCGTTGGCAAGCCTTTGCAGGAGGGCATCTTAAGGCGGTCCCCACCCTGCCACACGTCGTCTCTAGTGTGAGCCTGGCAGGCTTTACCCACCCAGATGAAGCGCCCACGTGCCAGGCAGTGAGCTCACGGGTCGCTGGTGGCTGTGGCCTGTGCCCTGTGCTGACCACTTGACCCGCAGCAGCAGGAAGCTTGGCTGGTTACCTTTCACCCACGCTGAGTCAGCGGCCACTTTGGGCAGAGTTGCCAACAAAGTGGCATTTTTTTGTTGTTTTTTTATTTCAGAGAGGAAGGGAGAGGGAGAGAGAAACATCAATGATGAGAGAGACTCATTGATCAGCTGACTCCTGCATGCCCCCAACTGGGGATCGAGCCTGCAACCTGGGCATGTGCCCTTGACTGGAATTGAACCCAGGACCCTTCAGTCATTAGGCCAACGCTCTATCCAAACCGGCCAGGACCAAGGTGGCATTTTTGAGTACATGTGTCTGTGGCTGCACTCAGGGCTCTGTGTTTCCTGCTCCTCTGGGCATGGCCTGGTTTCCATGAGCCAGCACTTCTCCTCTGAGGGCGACACCAGAACCCGAGAACCAGGCAGATAGCGGTGGCTGGGTTCCCACAGTGTGATTCTTGGTCTGGTCAGGGCCCGGAATTGAGATCTCTAATAGATCTGGGGGGAATGCAGCTGCTGGTCCCAGCACCCCACTTTGCCCTAATGCTGGGGGGGCCCATGACGAGCCCAGGGACCCCTCTTCCTCTCCCCATAGTGTCAGTGGCTTTCTTCTGAGATGGCCCTGGGGCCCTGATTCAAGCGGTCTGTCTGTGAATGCAAATGGGTAAAGAGGAACAAAGGGATGTCCCGTCACCGTGTGGGTCCGAGACATTGCCCTGGGCCGAAGCCTGTCACCTGTTCTCTCATTCACAACCGGACCTCAGCACTTGGGCCAAGTGCGTATGGTGGCTCTGCCGGGACCAAGTCTGTCATTCAGAGCCTCAGGCGTGAGTGGTCACAGACATGAGCCTTTGGATCCCACCCCACGCCCGACCAGGGTCCAGGTGTGCATGTACACCCACACCTGCCTGCACTCTGTGCTAGTCTTCACTCATCTATTCATTTGTTTATTCATCCAACCAATATCTATGGGCCAGCTGTAGGAAATTTAAACATTTAAGACACTGTACTAGTTTCCTGTGGCTTCTGTAACAAAGTATCACAAACGACCTGGCTTAAAGTAACAGTGATTTATTCTTAGTCCTGGAGGCCAGAAGTTCAAAATCAAGGTGTTGGTAGGTAGGGCCACGCCCTCTCTCCTGGCTTTGGTTCCTGGGCTCACAGCTGCATCACACTGAGCAATGCCTCAGTCACCTGACCTTCCCTCTGGGTCTGGTCTTCACACAGTTCTCTTTGTGCTCTGTGTCTTCCCTTTTTATTTTCAAAACTAGAGGCCTGATGCACATAAATTTGTGCACTTTGGGGGGGGCAGTCCCTCAGCCCAGCCTATGCCCTCTCGAAGTCTGCGACCCCTGCGGGGATATCCACCTGCTGACTTTGGCCTGCTCCCCGGGGAATTGGGCCTAAGCTGGCAGTCAGACATTCCTCTGGTAGCCTGGGAGCCCGCAGGGGATGTCCACTTGCCAGCAGGGAGCAGGCCTAAGCTGCAGTTGGACATCCTTAGTGCTGCTGAGGAGGCAGGAGAGGCTCCCACCACCACCGCTGTACTGGCAGCCATCAGCCTGGCTTTGACTGAGCAGAGCTCCCCTGTGGGAGTGCACTGACCACCAGCGGCCAGCTCCTGCATTGAGCGTCTTCCCTCTGGTGGTCAGTGTGTGTCATAGTGACCAATCATTCCCAGTCATTCTGCTGTTAGGGGAAATTTGCATATTACCCTTTTATTATATAGGATTAGAGGCCTGGTGCACAAAATTCATGCACTCGGGGGGGGGGGGCTCCCCTCAGCCTGGTCTGCGCCCTCTTGCAGTCCAGGAGCCCTCAGAGGAGTGGGCCTAAGCCATCAGTTGGACATCTTTAGTGCTCCGGAGGCAGGGGAGACTCCTGCCACCGCTGCCACACTCGCCAGCCATAAGCCTGGCTTCTGGCTGAGCAGGCTCCCCCTGTGGGAGCACAGTGACCACCAAGGGGCAGCTCCTGTGTTAAGCATCTGCCTCTTGGTGGTCAGTTCATGTCATAGTGACTGGTCATTCTGCCATTTGGTTGATTTGCATATTAGCCTTTTATTATATAGGATATTTTTATTGATTTCAGAGAGGGAGAGAGAGATAAAGACATCAATGATAAGAGAGAATCATTGATTGGCTGCCTCCTGCATGTGCCCTACTGAGGATTGAGCCCACAACCCAGGAAGTGAACCTCCTGGTTCATGGGTCAATCAATGCTCAACCACTGAGCCATGCCAGCCAGGCATGATGGCTTTCTTGCTCCATAGGGTGATGTTTCTAAACCTCCCCTTAAACTTAGGATTTAGTCCAGCCCTAGCCAGTTTGGCTCAGCAGATAGAGCATGGAAATGGGTACTGGAGGTCCCTGGGCTTGATTCCAGTCAAGGATACATGCCTGGGTTTTGGGCTTGATCCCCAGTAGGGGGCATGCAGGAGGCAGCTAATCGATGATTTTCATCATTGATGTTTCTGTTTCCCTCTCTTTTCCTCTCTGAAATCAATAAAAAAATTTTTTTAAATTAAAATAAAAAATTTAGTCCATATTTGGGGTCAGTTTGCTATTTCTCTGTCATATGCTCTAGTCAATAGAAGAGCCATCAGAAACCATAGCAACATGCTCTAAATCTTCATTTCGTGGTGCCCTCTATATCCATGCATTAGTACCAGATGGGACTGCAGTGTGGACTCTGAAGGAAAGTGTTTTCCTTATATTCAGTCAGAGGTGTTTTCCCTGGGCCATTGGCGCCCACGTCCGATGTTCCCGGCATGACGTGCGGTGTTGGCCTTGCTGAGAGGCTCAGTTCCAAGCTCTTCTTTTAGCTCAGCTCACAGGCTGCCTGTGCGTTGTGGGTTTTTCACGCAGAAAGAAGCCTTTGGGCCGAGGTCGCGCATGTGTGCATTCTCGCTAGATATTTACAAGCCTGGGGCTGTTTTTAACACTCACTTTCACTGCCTTCCAGCCCTGCCTGGCTCCTCTCACTGAGCACCATGTCTCTAAGGCTGCATCCATTCTGCTTGAGAGAAGCCACTCACAGGGCACCTACTGTGTGAGTCCTCAGGAGGCGGAGCAAGGAGAGGCCCAGGCACAGGCAGCCTCAGAGGCAGGAATGGTCACATGGTAAACGTAGTGTGTATTTTACCACAATAAGAATAAAGCCCTGCAATAGCCCAAGGGACTACATCTAAATAGATCCAAAGTGATAATCGATACATAGCTCACAGTCCTGAGTGGCGGGGCTCAGAGAGGGGCAGAGTGGGTATAGAGAAGAAGGCAGGCAAAGGAGATATTTTACAATTTATGCTATGAGTTGGGTGGGGGGGCGGGGTGTCTCTCTTTTTTTAAATTAAATTTAACCCAGACAGCATTTTGGCTGCGTTGAT
>PVJC01024277.1:0-25664 GCA_004026665.1 Murina feae
TGTCATGATTTTTTTAGATGTCTTTGGAATACACATCAGAGGAATGTGTCTCTGATGGGTGGGGCTATTTCCACCACTGGGATAAGATGTCCCCCCACCCCCCTAATAATTCTATCGAGCATCCTGCACAACATTGCTGTTTGACATGGCGTCCTTCATGCAATGTGTGTCTAAATAGCTCTGCATTTAAAGGAAAAGATGTCTCTATATATAAACTTTGTCTGTCTGTCTGTCTGTACCAGCTGTGAGAGTGAAGGTACCCTGAAGATAGAGAACAGGGTTGTTTGGAGAATAGAGTGTGGACTGAGTCAATAACACAGGCTGAGTTTGTTTCCAGTTTTCAATTTAGGCGAATCAAGAAGACAAATTTACCCCTACAATCAGCACACTGAAGACCCCACTCATAAGTTCTCCTGCTCATTCCCTTTAAATATAACAAAAATAAATTCTTAAACCACTCCAGGAAAAGGTTGCCACGTGAAATACAGAATACTCTGTCAAATTTGAATGTCAGATAATATAATATTATCTATTACATAGTATATAATATTTTAGTATAAGTAAACTTATACATATGGGCTATACTCATACTAAAATTATATGTAACCTTATATAAAGTTTATACAAACCTATAAAATATATAAGCTTGTAAGTATAAAGCATACTTATACCAAAAAATTAGTCATTGTTGGTCAGAGATCGAAATGTTAACCAGGCATCTTATGTTTTATGTGCTGAGTCTGGGCATCTTATTCCAGAGAAAAGCTTATATTCTAAAGAATAAAATTTCAAGTGACCAACACGTTATCTTCAGACTATAATGATTTAAGAATACACTTGCAAAAGTAAGAGGAAAGAAAGGAAAAAGTAGACAAAGCCTGCTGTCAAAATCAATATGAAGGGATTTAAATGATAAACAATAATGTTTGGTGTTTAAAGTGAGCAATTACCTTTTTGAGGCAGGCACATGTTAATGCACTTAACTCTGAAGTTTAATACCATATTGTCTTTTATATAATGTGAGCTGAAATATAAGACAAGATTCATTGATCCCACTGTTCTGAGTTTTAAAATAATTATAGAACTTGATTAACTAATTTGGAGATGCTTTTTGGAATAGTTAAATGCCTACTTATATCATTTCAGAGGCTTAAAGATTCATAGCAATGTAAAAACAATATGCCATCTACTCTCACATTTCATACCACAGTCTTCTTCAAACTCTTCCCTCGAATCTTTGACAGCAATGTCCTTGTCACCACCGAGCCTCACTGGACATCAAAGTATTTTACAGTGGCTTTCTTTGCACTTTCTTCTAAACTGTGTGAGATATAACACCTTGAAACCTATCTATATATATAAAAGCCTAAGCTACCAAACGATCAAACAACTGGTCACTATGACACACGGTGACCACCAGGGGGCAGATGCTCAGTGCAGGAGTTGCCCCCTGGTGGTCAGTGCACTCCCACAGCCAACTTCCCGTGGCCCTTCCCCATGGCCAGCCAACCTCCCACTGCTCTGATCAGCCCTGACTGCCAGCCAGGCTGAGGGACCCCACCCGTGCACGATTTCATGCACTGGGTCTCTAGTATATGATAGTGTCTCTAAAAACATCACTCCAAACCATGGCAACCATTCCTATCACAAATTGCATGAGTTTGGGTTTTCTACTCATCCTGCAAGTATACATTTGAGTTCCTCGCAGCGTGACTGTTCATGGTATTGCTCTAAAGTGATCTTTAAAAGATTCGATGATAGTAGTAGACTATTAGTAATTATGGTTTATGCCGCCAGAATAATTACTAAGCTGTGTTATACTTCTTAGACTTTTTTCTTCTTAAGTTTTTTTCCATCAGCAATATTAATTGAGGTCATTGAGGGCTGCTCGCTGTTTTCCCCTTAAACAATATATTACTTTTCAAAATGAAGCAATAGAGAGTAAACCACTTGGATAGGAGAAAGCTCTTAAAGCTTCTTTTCTGAGTAATAATTTTTGGAAAATATCTTACTTCGTAATTGGCTGAGCAACAGGACTATGCCCGTCACAAAAGCTTGCTGGTAGGGTTTGCTGTTGGAAGGTGCAAGGTCATTTCTCACACTGACAGTCTTTTTAAGCCCCACAGAAATGGCTATGCCTTTTTTTTTTTTTTTTCTGAGTCACAGGAAACAGGAAAGAACTTCCCATTTGGATATGCAACAATGAGGCCTCAGAAATTGGGAATCCACCGAGGCATGGTCAGGAACAACACAATTAATCAAGGTAAAGGGAACAGGGTTATAAGCATATTATACATTTGTGGTTCCATCTTTCTTAATTGTCCAGGTAAATTATACGTTAAAGTGTGGGTAAGAGTTCTTGTATTTTATGTTTGAATGTTTGATATTAATTAAATAACCAAGCTCATGTGGTATATTAGTCACCTAATTCTGGATATTAATCTTTGGTTTAATATAGTTAAATTGTGTGTGTCTGCGTGCCACGGCATGTAGATACATGTATATAATACTAGTATGTCATGCGAATACACAGAACACTGAACTGGAAAACTACTTATTCATGGCTTTAATAAAAGCATAAGGGAAACTTACCTCTCAAGTTTAAAAACTGGCTTTTGTTTAGTTTACATTCCTAAAGATGAAATGCATCTATTGGATTGGTTTTTGAAACCAATTTAATATTTTCTTCTTAATACCCAAGAAACTGGTACATTACAGAATTGCAGAGTGCAATAGAATATAGAAAGTAGATGTACCAAAATTCACATTAAATGAATTAACAGACAAGTAAAAAACAGCTTAAATGAGCACTACCTCCCTCAACTGATTATGAAGAGACGTCACTTTGTTTTCATACTGTCCACATGGTCATCAAAATTGACCAACTCCCTCCCCTGACCCCCCACCATTCTTACCCAGTTTTCTATCTCAGTTTGCTCATGTAAGCCAGGCCTTAAAATCGGTCTAGAGTTTCTACGGTTGAACATGGAGGACTTAAAAGCCATAATTGATGATGTCATTTTCAGTGTGATGCTACTGAAACAGCTCACTCATAAAACGCCTCATTTCTACGTAGTCTTTGCCACTCGATGGCCCCCTCGGGGCACATAACAGAGTCACCTGAGGGTCTTTTTCCAATCGCTTTCCCTCCATCCAGAGCTGAAAGGCCCCCTCTCCCCTTGAGAACCAGTCAGGGGTCCTCAAACTTTTTAAACAGGGGGCCAGTTCACTGTCCCTCAGACCGTTGGAGGGCCGGACTATAGTTTAAAAACAAACAAACTATGAACAAATTCCTATGCACACTGCACATATCTTATTTTGAAGTAAAAAAACAAGGCGGCAAAAACACCTGGCAGGCTGGATAAATGTCCTCGGCGGGCCACATGTGGCCCGCGGGCCGTAGTTTGAGGACCCCTGCATAGGGTGTGTTCTAACCCTCAGGTGAATTGGGTTAGGAAATAAGTTGAAAGCAACCAGTCCAATGAAAAGCCAAACATCTGGTTAATTATCATCCATTTCCCATTATGCAAGATATTATATGATTAAACATTCAGATAACAGATTTTTGTTTGTTTTGTTAATCCAGTATTTGCCATCATTGAAGTGTTGCTTTTGACTCAATGGGGTTTGTGTAAAAACTATTTCTTTCTGTACACATACAGAAATGTTAACAGCCTAGCAGTCTTTTTTAAGTAACACTGTTTTAATGTTGCTTGTTTAAAAATTAGCAGTCCTCATAGGATAGGAAAGGATATTGTCAAAAATGTCCATTTGCAAGTCAGTTTATTTGACATTTAGAAATGTTTTTCCAAGGAGGGAAAAGATAATGTGAAAGAGGAAAGGGAAAAAGAGAGAAAATGAAAGAAAGCAGATAGGGAAAAAGGTCACATTGATGAATGGGTGGTATACAGGACTCCATTGTACTATTTATTCTTTTAAACTTTCTGTCAGCTTGAATGTTCCAAAGGAAAAGGTCAGAGGCCATTCATAATAAAACAGAATGAAATAATTAGGAATAAATTAAAGCAGAGAGGGGGAAGAGTTGGAAACTAAAAACTACAAAACATTGTAGAAAGAAATTAAAGATCTACATAGACGGACAATATCCTGTGTCATGGA
This sequence comes from Murina feae, assembly GCA_004026665.1. NCBI lineage: Eukaryota > Metazoa > Chordata > Mammalia > Chiroptera > Vespertilionidae > Murina > Murina feae. The sequence continues at coordinate 4,120 of PVJC01024277.1, forward strand.
TTGAATGACTTAATATTGTAATTTCACCAATACTCCCCAAATTGATTTACAGAGTCAATGAAGTATCTATCAAAATTCTAACTGCCTTTATTGCAGAAATGGACCAACTGGCCCTAGAATTCATATGGTAATGAAAGGTCCCAGAATAGCCCCCCAAAATCTAGAAAAAGAACAAAGTTGTAGGCATCACTTGTCCTTATTTCAAAATTACTACAAAGCTACAGTAATAAGAAGGGCGTGGTACTGACATAAGGATAGACAGATAGATCAATGGAAGACAGACCAGAATTAAACCCATATGTCTATAGTCAACTGATTTTGACAACCCTGCCGAGACCACTCAGTGGGAAAAGAAGAGTCTTTTCAACAAATGGTGCTAGGACAACTGGTATTCACTTGCAAAAGCATGAACTTGAACCCCTACTTCATATTAATATGAAAAGATTATCACAAAATGATTCAGAGATTTAAATGTAAGAGCTAAAATTATAAAACTCAGAAGAAATCATGGGCATAAATCTTTGTGACCTTGGATTAGGCAACAGTTTCTTAGTTATGACACCAAAAGCGCAACCAACCAGAGGAAAAGTATATACTTTTGACTTCATTAAAATTTAAAATGTTTCTGCATTAAAAGACAATATCAGAAAGTGAAAATCAATTCACAGAATGGGAGAAGATATTTGTAAATCACATATCTGACAAATATATAAGTATCCAGAATATATAAAGAATTCCTACAACTCAACAACAAGAAGTCATATCCAATTAAAAAATGAAGGATGGTCGGGTAGGGGCTGGGAGGAGGGGAGGAAAGGAGGAAGAAAATGGGGAAGATCTGTAACACTATCAACACTAAAAATTATATTTAAAAAAAGGATCAATTTGAATATATGTTTCTCCAAGGAACATACATGAATGGCCAAGAAGCACATGAAAAGATGCATAGATTTGTTGAGGGATGGAAAGAGCAAAAACTAGAAAACAGACATACACATTCACATAACTAAAATGATAAATTGTGAACTCAAAGCTGAAAGTTAAGCTATTTTTTGATGTCCTCCGAGAAACAGAAGGGATGCCATTTAGCATTTGGCTAGGACCCAAGATGGTGGAAGGATTGCTCCCGTTTTTTGTAAACGCTTGGTTGACTGTTCAAATTCCTTAGAAGACAGACATAATGGTTTTCCTTTTTGAATGCCTTAGAGAAATAAGAGAGGAATGTATCAAAACCAGCAATAAGGAACAATTGACTCAAAGTTTCTGTGTCTTCTCATTGGGGCCCATGTATACACATTTGACTCTGGTAAAAACCCACGTCTTCCCAATGAGAGCGTTCATAAAAATACATCACCACCACTCTGTTCCACTTCAGGTTTCCAGCCACATTAATTAGGGCCTAATCAAGAGTAGCACTCACCTTGACTTTCCATGAGTCACAGATAAATAATGAACTAAGTTTCAGGGGACGACAGAAGGGGCTTCAAGAGAAAAGGAGGTGCCGGGCTTAAGACTTGGTTTGGAGAATGGTCACCCAGGCCCTGTCTCTTATGTCTCTCTTCTTGACATCTCTCTCTATAAAAAGTGTCATCGTAGCCTTCTGACGGGTCAAGCGAGAGCATGGGCCCCAAATGCAATGAGGATAAAGGCAAGTGTGGGGTCATATTTCTGTCTTTGAGGACAATCATTTTTATAATATATTTTTATCGATTTCGGAGAGGAAGAGAGAGGGTGAGAGAGATAAAAGCATCAAAGATAAGAGAATCATTGATCGGCTGCCTCCTGCACGCCCCCTACTGGGGATCCTGCAACCTGGGCATGTGCCCTGACTGAGAATCGAACCGTGACCTCCTGGTTCACAGGTCGATGCTCAACCACTGAGCCACGTCGTCTGGGTTTTGAGAACAGTCTTATGACAGATAACCCATCTCTTATAACAAGCCATCTGCAGGAGCCACTGTGAGCAGTGATCAGCAGGAAGGATGAGCTATGGGTCTGGGCCTTTTCCCACCGAGATTTAATCGTAGAATAAGCTTTTGCCCTCTGAACTCAGGAGGGCACCTTCATACCCAAAGTAGCCACCCTCACCACCCTATTGCATCCATTTCATAGTATTTTGTGTAACAGACTTTGATTTGAACTCAAAACAACTCTTGGTGCATTTTTAAACAATAATGCAAAGCACTCTTTTATCCCAGGAATTCTATACTGCAATGACCATACATTCCCAAAAGCGAGTTAAAACTCACTTGTTTAGATAAGTTGACCAATAGGCAGTAGTCATTGACTCCACAGGTCAAGACCCTGACACAGACGCCCTGAACTAGAGTGAGAAGTTGGTGGGTTTTTGGAATTATCATTTCTCACTCAACCATGTCCTATTTGGGAGAGGATAATAGCGCCCGACAGATCTTTTGTTTGGTGCTTCTTATATATAGTAAAATACTGTAATTTAACAGCTTGCTGGGGGAACAAGAATTTGTTCCAGTTTCTGATTTAAATGTTTATGCTAATTGCTATTTATTGGCTCAGATGCAAATGATAGGTTGGCCAAAGTGAAATTTTATGACGAGCAAACTCCCCCCTTTGGTGCAAATTGAAAAAGTGAAACAAGAGGAGGAGGAAATGAGCCGGAGATGGTCTTAATGGCGGCTTTTTAATGGGGAAGATAAAATTAAGACTGATTTACGTGGCCAACTCCCCTGTTTTCTCGTATCAGCTCATTTGGCAGGAAAAATGGAAAAGTAATTGTTCCTCTTTCAATGTGGGCCTCAAACCATTATTTATTGGCGGGAATTAATCGCTGTTTATCCTTCACTCACGTGGAAAGCGCTCCATCAGCATTATGAACCCAGAAACTCAACTAGTCCCTTGCAATTTAGTCGGCAGCGAGCTTCGCTGCTGATGAGGCATGCCTTAATTTTCTGGGCTGTGGGAGTTAATGAAGACTCCTTCTGAGGTGGACATATTTGTATTTTTACAGCATTAATAACAGAGACCCACACATTCTCTTCGGCAGCAAAAAAACTTTTTCAAAGGGGGAAAAAAAAGAGGAGGAAAAATTATTGCAAGGATGATGCTTCGGGGGGTGGGGAGGGGATGAAATGGTATCATGAAGCCAATTCGCTTGGACTTTCGAACACATCTCAGACCCTAAGAGATGTGCAGACACTTGATGGGGGAGGAGGTGATAAATGTTCCCAAGTGGTCTCAGGAGGGTCCTGCAAATTGGTGAAGGCAAAATGAAGACGCTATTGTGGACGCCGAATCTTCAAGAACAACCATTTCTTAGTTCCTTCTGGCACCTTCTCAGCATTGCCCAATGCACGTCATTGGCAGCCTGTGGGTTTTTCCGGGGCAGCCTTTCCTGGATCAACTCCTGCTCTTCCTCAGGGGACCATCTGGAACTGACAGTCTGTTCTTCAGACTCATAAGCCCAGGCAAGCGGTCAGTCCTCAAGCATCCGCATGCACCTTCTGCGCCCAACAGGCCTCCTTGGTCGCCCATTAGCACACAGGCCAGAGCACCCTCCGCATCCCTGAGAAGTGTGGCCAAGGGCCAGGAGACAGACTCCATCTCCAGGAAGCCTTGCTGGGAGAGGCAAGTTCCAATTACAGGCTCTTCAGAGACACCCGGAGCTGGCCATGGTTCCTCCCGGTCCCAGGTCTGGCATTTTCCTGCCAAGACCCGTCCCCCCACCCTTGCCTGACTGATTATATTCTGAGGATGCTGATCTCGGAGAATGTGAGCAAATGTTTTCACAGACCCCCAGTTTCCACAGTGAAAATTTAAATGACCTTGCCACATAATAGCTTAACAGATGCTGTGAGTATAGATTCTAATTATAATTTTTTTTAACTTGGCTTTTTGTTTCCTTCTGAATGACAAACAGCATATTCCCTTCAACTTCTTAATGATATTTATATGTAATAGAGCTGTTTACTAAATGTGCAACTTTATATCCTTTCTTAAGTTATTCATTCTTTCATTCAAAAAGTATTTAAATGAGCACATACTATGTTGTCAGATACTGTTCAGGCACGAGGGTGCAGAGTAGTGAACCAAACAGAGACAGTCCCTACCTCCATGGAGCCTATATTATAGTGGACACCCAGCATTAGGAGGTGAAAATTCCCTGTCCTTAAATTCTCCATATTCCTAATTATGAAGAGCCTCATGCCAGTACATTTAGATAACAAAGTTTACTTCATTGACTATAAATGAAAGTCACTCATTTGCTATTATAAATACCTAGAGGTCCAGTGCACAAAATCTGTGCACTTGGGGTGGGGAGGGAGTCCCTCAGTCTGACCTGTGCCCTCTCGCAGTGCAGGAGCCCTCAGGGATGTCTGACTGCTGTGGAGGTGGGAGAGGCTTCCGCCACCACTGCTGCACTCACCAGCTGTGAGCCCAGCTTCTAGCTGAGCAGCGCTTCCCCTGTGGGAGTGCACTGACCACAAGGGGGCAGCTCCTGCATTGAGCGCCTGCCCCCTGTTGGTCAGTGCATAGCATAGCGACTGGTGATTCTGCCGTTTGGTTGATTTGCATATTAGCCTTTTATTACATAGGATTCAGTGATAGTCATCTTTTAGGCCTATTTGTTTTTGACATTTTTAAAGATCTCCTGAGGATATGCAGATCGACTGTGGTCTGATTTTTAGGTTCTCAACCTGATTCCCCACCAGGATCACAGCGTCCCAGGCGTAATGATCAGCATGACCGCTAGGCCCCAGGCCATGTGTGTTTCTGTCAGCCCAAGCTTATAATATTAACTTGTTATGATCCTGCAATGTCACGATTTTTTAATTGTATACTTATCTGTTTATTATCTATTATTATCTATTATTTATTTATTTATTTATTTGTTATATGTATAATCTCAAATTTCTCTGGCTTTTACTATTATGGCGCCATAACAATAAAGCCATTGTTGAACAGCTGTCCTGTTGGTAGGGTCCCAGAGGTGCTGGGCTCAGTCTCTCGTATTCTGCTAGAATTCATACATTTTGCAAGTGAAAAGATAAAAGAAAAAAAATATTGTGTTTATCTCGACTGTCCCTAACCTTCCTTAAGAAGAATTTTCTCAAGCTATATTGCAATATTGACTTTAGAATCCATTCTATGGATTTTTATACACTGACGTTGTCTTTCAACTAGTTTATTGACCCTCCATTAGCACTTAAGTGTATTAAAAAATAAGCAAAATCAATCTTACTAATTCATCGGATGTTTAAAAAATCCCATTTTAAAATAAGATTCCTGCTAATTGGTACAAAAGGATGATCCTTAAGATGTGGGTTTAGGTGGAGGTGGTAGTAAGTGTGTGTGCCTGTGGAGAACTAGAGAAGTTATTGCCTGGTGAAGATAGCTGGAATCTAGTATCTTAGAATTCCTTTCTGTAGAAAAATTGTACAATAACCTGATTTTTTAAAAACTGAGGTGTCTTAAAATTTTTTAAAAATCATAGATAAAGCAACCATTTGGACTTAAAATTTTATAGTCTAACTACAGTAAAAGAATTCTGGACATCCATGTAACAGTGAGTCACTAAATTCTGTTTTGAGCTTCCTGGCAGCCAGAACAAAAAGGGAAAATATATAGTTCTTACTGGTCTAATTAAGTATGCAAGTTCATTCAAAAAAATCTTCCTTTGGCAGGTTTTATGGGATGCAGCCCAAAAAACCTTTCACATGAAAATGGATGGAGTTTTTTTGAGAATCTGAATGATTTCCAGAATCTTTCCAGACTTTCTATTCCATTCTGCTTTTTTATTCTCTTAATTGCTTCTCTTGTTTGTTTGTTTTTTTCTTTATAAATTGGCATTTCCTGGATGACTTTACAAATAACTTATTGAGGAACATTGGTTAATGACATTATGTAAATTTTAGGTGTACAACATTATAATTTGACATTAGAGTAGGTGGGTAGATAGGAGTAGCGCAAAGAAAGGACAAACTGACCCCCCTCCCCCCCAAAAAAAGTGCTTAAATACAGCAGGGAAAGGGAAAAGAGAAAAGTTAGACAAAAATAGGGAAAAAGAAATGCAATAGAAATGACTCCTAGCACTGAAAGGGACATCGTACAGGACACTCGTAGGCACACAAAATTCCAGGGAGACCCCCAGGGAAAGGAAGGCTGGTGCAGGGAGATTAGGACAAAGGGTGGGATGGGTAAGAATAAGACAAAAGCCAGGACCTAGACCTGTTGGGGCACTCGAACTTGGCCTTCGCTCAAGTTGCCCATCAGAGAGTCCCTGGGATGGACTTCCGCTTGAATAAAGCCTTGCCCCTTGCTGCAAGTCCCTGGCTGTCTCGAAGGGCAGGGCTCTGCTAGCCACGTGCAATAGGTCCCCTGTCCCCTCAGCCTCCCAGAGTCATTGTCTTCATCTGTGAAAGGGGAATCAGACTAATCTGTTTTGCTTACTTTATAGGATTTTTTTTTTAAAAAAGGAATTACCCCTAGTTGGTTTGGCTTAAGTTGGCCTGCGGACTGAAAGGTCCCTGGTTCAATTCTGGTCAAGGCTCATGTCTGGGTTGCAGGCTCAATCCCCAGTAGGGGGCATGAAGGAGGCAGCCAATCAATGATTCTCTCTCATCATTGATGTTTCCATCTCTCTCTCTCTCTCTCTCTCTCTCTCTCTCTCTCTCTCTCTCTCTCTCTCTCTCTCTCTCTCTCTCTCTCTCTCTCTCTCTCTCCTCCCTTCCTCTCTGTAATCAATAAAAATATATTTTTAAAAAAGAATCAAGTGACATGAGTTTTGCAAAAAACAACAACAAAAAACCTACAGTTGCAAGAAGTATTACACATGAAAGGTTAAAATAAGGTCTGCATATATTCAAAGGAAAGAAAGCCTACCCTTCAATGGTAAACAAACAGAAATGCGAGTTTCCGACACTCGGACACCACTGAGGAGAGTTTATCATCTAGAGCATGCTAATTTTTTTAGAAATATATTTTACTGATTTTTTACAGAGAGGAAGGGAGAGGGATAGAGAATTAGAAACATAGATGAGAGAGAAAGACCTCCTGCACACCTCCTACTGGGGATGTGCCTGCAACCAAGGTACATACCCTTGACCGGAATCAAACCTGGGACCCTTCAGTCTACAGGCCAATCGATGCTCTATCCACTGAGCCAAACCGGTTAGGGCATGCGTGCTAATTTTTAGGAATGGTGCCGAGGACTGTATGACTGAATATTTTCTCAAAACAGTCAAGGTTACCCTCCAAAGCAATAATACTCTTTTCTAAAAAAATATATATTTTTATTGATTTCAGAGAAGACAGGAGAAGGAGAGAAATGGAAACATCAACGGTGAGAGAGAAATCATTGATCGCTGCCTTCTGTACGCCCTCTACTGGGGATCGAGCTCACAACCTGGGCATGTGCCCTTGACCAGGAATTGAACAGTGACCTCCTGGTTCATAGGTCGATGCTCAACCACTGAGTCACACTGGTCAAACAAGAAATACTAATCTTAATCAAGTGTCCTCTCAAACACAACCAATATGCTCTCCTTTCCCTCAAATTCCTGTAGAAATCTGTGCGTTTCTAGTGGCTTTCCTTACATACAGCCCAACATGATGGCCCTGTATGCATGTCATCCCTCTCGTTGCCCTTGAGGGCCGAGTCGACTCAGTGCTTTGCACATGATAGGGGCACAGCACACAACTGCTGACTGACTGAATCTCTGGACCACGTAATGGAGTCTTGACGTTGTGATTCATTTAAGACATTAGTCACCAGGCCAACGTCAGTGAACCATCCCGGGAGATTTCCTGAATCATCCCTTCCATAAAGATGAGAGGCCAAATGCGCCATAATAGTGCTTAATATTTCCCTGGCCCGGGTGCATTGCCGAGAGAAAGGGACACGGCGATGCAGGGAATTTTGAGATGTCCTTGAAGGGTATGCACTGAGCACAGGTATCTCCAGGCTTTTAGCAACTGTCTTCTGATGTATGAAAAAATGCCCACGTGGATGAAAAATCTATCACTCAGTGGGTGCTAATGGGAGCAAGACCCTTGGAGGTAAAGCACCTAAGAGACCGCAGCGTGAGGCTGCCCGAGCCATCCTAGCAAAATGCTGGGCCACCTTAGGACCCGAGGCAAATAAACTTCAGTGAGAACACTTCCTTAAAGACACACCCACCCATTATCTGTCCTCTGCACAAGGACAAGTAACTCTTTGCAGGGTCTCTCTTTGAGTCTGCTGGTTGCCTTTATCCCAACGTGGGCGTACGCTTACTTGTGAGAAATTGCTTCCTTTCTGAATATTAAAAATGACATTATTTTTGGTTTTCGGCCTGATGCTGTCATTTGCACCTGTGATGGAGGAGGCCAGCTGTTATTTGCAAACTACAGAGAGAAGATAGACATGATATAGACCCTAAGAATGAGAAACCACCACATGGGAACAAGGATTATACTACAGTCCAGTTTCCAGGGGAGAGAGGGAAAAATGATGGCAGTAGCTGCTATTAAATGATGTTTTCCAGAAAAAAATGATCTGATTGAATATTTCAAGTTCTTAGTCTTGCTCATATAAATACGGATACGAAAAAAATATAGATGGGAGAAAAGAGGTTAAACCCACCTAGAATTTTTGCACATGAAACCTTAAGCTTCCTATTGCCTCAAACCCCTGTTGTCTATTACGTTAACCCCCACCCCCATCCATATCCGATTCCTGAGGAATAATACTAAGAATAACAAATTCCTTATCTTGCATGTTTATTGGTGGGAAATGATTTCCTACATGTGAAAGGCAATTCAATGGTTCTAGAGCACATGACTGAAAATATATACTGTAGAATGACTCTTTTTAGCAGGTTTATGATATTACTCACTTACCACGCAATTCACCTACTTAAAATGTATAATGCGATACAGTTTTAGTATATTCACAGAGATGAGCAAGCATCACCAGTCACTTTTAAAATATTTTCATCGCCTCAAAAAGATACCTGTACCTTTTAGCTTTCATTCCCTTTCACTGTCCCCTTCTCTCCCCGCTAGCTACACACAACTGCTCATTTACTTTTTAACTCTATAGATTCTCCTGTTCTGGAATGTACAAATGAATGCCAGTAACCGAAAGCACATTCTTGTTAGCCTATAGTCACTGCCCCTTCTTTAATTATCTGGTCCTGCAGGACCTGTTTATCTAAGGACTACTCCCATTTTAGAGAGGCCATAAACCATGAAAAATACACAACCCCCAGATGGAGTTATCAGCACTGGCGCCAGGCAGGCCTTTAGATGTGCTCTACAGCCACCCACTCCAACACACAGGGCTTCTTGCAAAGCCAGCAAAAGGTCCGGAAGTCCCATCCCATATTTGGGGGACAAAGAAACCTAAGGGGTATAAAGGCAAAGCTTCCTCCATATTGGCTTCCTCAGGATTTGGAGAGAAACAGCCTCCCCTGTACTAGTACATGAGAAATATCTGAAAATAAATGTGTTTTTCCTGTGCCTCCGGGACTCTTGCGTATTTTTCCGTTGCCTGGTCAATTCTGTAACATAGCATGTATCAGTACATTCATTCCTTTTTTATGGCCAAACTAGAGGCCCGGTGCACAAAAATTTGTGCACTTGAGGGGGTCCCTCAGCCTGACCTGTACCCTCTTGCAGTCTGGGACCCCTTGGGGAATGTCCACCTGCTGGCTTAGGCCCGCTTCCTGGAGGATCGGGCCTAAGCTGGCAGTCAGACATCCTTCTGACAGCCCGGAAGCCCTTGGAGGATGTCCACTTGCCAGTGGAGAGCAGGCCTAAGCTACAGTCGGACATCCTTAGCGCTGCTAAGGACATGGGAGAGGCTCCCACCAGCACCGCTGTGCTGACAGCTGTCAGACTGGCTTGTGGCTGGGCAGAGCTTCCCCTGTAGGAGCTCACTGACCACCAGGGGACAGCTCCTGCATTGAGCGTCTGCCCCCTGGTGGTCAGTGTGTGTCATAGTGACCAGTCATTCCCATTCATTCTGCTGTTAGGGTCAATTTGCATATTACTCTTTTATTATATAGGATAATATTGCATTGTGTGGATATACGTATAGCTGACTTTTCAACAACACTGGTTTGAACTACATGGTTCACTTATGCACAGATTTTTTCCCCCAATAAATACTGTAAATGTATTTTCTTTATGATTTTCTGAACATTTTCTTTTCTCTAGCTCACTTCATTGTAAGAATACAGTATATAATACATATAACAAATTAGGTGTTTATCCACTATGTAGGTTATTGGTAAGACTCTGGTCAACAGACTATCAGTAGTTAGTTAATTAGTAATGTTTGGGGGAGTAAAAAGTTATATGTGGGTTTTCAACTGCATAGGAATCAGCACCCCTAACCCATTGTTCAAGGGTGAATTCTACTATATCTTTTTATTGATATGAATTGATGGACATTTAGGTTGTTTCCACCTTTTGCTTATTATGAATATTATTGATACCAGTTGCAAGTCTAAGGTTGACCCTCCAGCTCTAAATTAGGTGCTCCCACAGCCCCCACTCAGGTTTGATAATTTGTTAGAAAAATAGCTCAAAATCCTCAGGATAGCACTAGTTATTACTAGCTTATCTATCTATCTATCTATCTATCTATCTATCTATCTATCTATCTAAAAACCTAAGCGACTGAATGACTGAACAACTGGTCGACCAATGGCTATGATGCACACTGAGCACTGGGGGTAGATGCTCAATGCAGAAGCTTCCCCCTGGTGGTCAGCGTATACCCACAGCCAATCTCCCATGGCTGGCCAACCTCCCGTGGTCCCTTCCCCTGATCAGCTGGCTCCAATCGGCCTTGATTGCTGGCCAGGCCAAGGGACCCCACTCATGCATGAATTCATGCACTGGGCCTCTAGTTATAAAGAATACCCTAGCCCTGACCGGTTTGGCTCAGTGGATAGAGCGTTGACCTGTGGACTCGGGGGTCCCGGGTTCGATTCCGGTCAAGGGCATGTACCTTGGTTGTGGGCACATCCCCAGTGGGGAGTGTGTGGGAGGCAGCTGATCGATGTTTCTCTCTCATTGATGTTTCTGGCTCTCTATCCCTCTCCCTTCTTCTCTGTAAAAAATCAATAAAATATATATATTTTTAAAAAGAATACCCTAAAGGCTAGAGATGAACAGCCAGCAAAGAGGTCAGTGAAGTACAGTCTGGATGGGTTACAAGCACAGGAGCCTCTGTCCCCATGGAGTTGGGCTGCACCATCTCCTGTCACATGGACGTGTTCCTCAACCCAGAGGCTGAGGATGGGGCTGAAAGTTCCAAGCTTCTCACCAAGGTTTGGTACCTTTGACGAAAAGCTCCCATCCTGAAGCCATCTCGTGGCCCACAGCTCTCACAGCTAAAACCTCTGGGACACAGGTTGAGTAGATGTGGCAAGGACGCTTTCTTATTTCATTCCTGATCTAAAGGAGGAACCACTCAATACTTCACCACTACATACAATGTTAACTTAGGTTTTCTTGTAGAAGTTCCTAGTTTGTTGAGTGTTTTTACTATGGAAAAGTGTGTCAAATTTTAAGTGCTTTTCTCTGTCTGTTGAGGTGATTGTGTGGTTTTTGTTCTAACTTCAATTAATAGGATGTTTTCCTTTAATTGATTTGGGGTGTTAAGCTAAACTTCCATTCCTGGACAAATCCCACTTGGTCATGGTGCTTCATTCTTTCTCTATGTTGCTGGATACACTGTAGACTTTTTAAGGGGTTTCACACATTATATGGAGCATGGGCATATTCTTGGCTGCCTGATCATGCAAGAGAAATGCAGGCATTTGCACTAAAGGTCCTGCATTTTATATTCCTTACACTATGGTAACATCTTGTTGGCTTGAACTCTGACCATTAATAAAAAGACTTGGCTTCCTCTAGGATTACAAGGGAGCTCACTTAGTCACATGATAGTTTACCGCATCCTTATCCATCTAAACCTCAAACACACATTTGGGTAAAAAGCCCAACCCAGCCAGCTCCTTGCTGTGTACATATTTGTAGACTAATTAATTGATTGATCCGTATTTCTTTTTCAACTGGACCATGAGACAAGCAAACAACTCATATGTCATGTCTGATATCGTGAGCATGCTCAGCAGCGTTCCTTATAGAGAACCTCAGACTCAACGTGGAGTGGCAGGCTGGGAGAGTCAGCTCCGAGAGTTAGCGGGGAGCGACGTAAGCATGTAATGTGTAGGAAGTGGCTCCAAACATCTTGTTAGGAGTTCTCTTGTGAGCTGAAGTGAGAAGGCAGATATGGAAACGTGAAGCACCACTTGTATGCAATTGTTGAGAAAGTGCATGGTGGATTCCTGTTGGAGGAGGTAACAGAGAGGACAGGGCATCTGGTTGACCTGCGAGCTGGATCCAGGCAACCAGGGCTCCTCACCCCCTTCCCTGTCTCTGGAAAGCAAGCTCTGCCCCCTGTTCTCACAGTGGGAGCTGCTCCAAGGACTAGGCCTTGAGATAGGAAGGTGTTGCTGAATGGTATGAGTCACTGAGCCCAGGTAAGGCCTCCAAGTACACTTTTAAGATTCTGATGGGCGGGTGCAAGATCTGCTTGTCTTGTTGTTGCCCAAGACAAGCCCCAAGTGTAAGTTCCTTTGCTTACTAAACCGCCACCTCCTAACTTGGAGTGGTAAGCCTCTTTCCTCAGTTGCTCCTTGCCCTCCATGTACAGGGGGGCCAGTTTGCAAACCAACAATCCCTTTCTCTGGGTTCCCATATCGTCTGCACAGGTCTCAGTCGTAGCATTTATCATACCTCACTGCTGATTCACCTACCAGTCTCCATAAAGTCTGCGTATCAATAGGCTTGGTGTACAATAATCGCTCATCGAATGAGTGAAGAGTAAGTAATGTGGCTGAGGCACTTGGTGGGTGGCACTCCGAGGCAGACCGACTCTGACCAAGTCAAGTGAAGCAGCTCGAAGGTTAAAGAGGCAAGACTTTCACCAAAGATTCTTCTAGAACGGTAGCCACTCTGATCAAATAATAGGTTTCAATGGATCTGGTGTTAGCCCGAGTGTACTTTACTGCCTCTGTCGGTTTTCTTAGATAACACGGGCAATGCCATCTTATACTCCAAAGACCAAGCTGCCCTGCTCACATGCTTTTCCTCTTTCATTTCTGGAAAACAATGACCAATTCTCATCTAACCCTCAAAAAAGCACCTTTTCCAAGATTAAAACATATCCACACAGATCCAGATTTAAAAAAAGTATGTTGCCCTGGCTGGTTTGGTTCAGCGGTTAGAGCGTCAGCCTGCAGACTGAAGCGCCCCGGGTTTGATTCAGGTCAAGGGCACATACCCCGGCTGCAGGCTCAATCCCCAGTAGGTGGTGTGCAGGAGGCAGCTGATCAATGATTCTTTCATCATTGATGTTTTCTATCTCTCTCTCCCCCTTTCCTTTCCTCTCTGAAATCAATAAAAATACATTTTAAATAAATAAATAAAAGAATGTGTATGTCTTGAATCTGTCCACTATATCTCCCTAATTCTAAGATGCCTTCAATAACAAATTTTCCAGAATTAAAAAGGGGGGGGGTGCGCTATGTTGACTATAGCAATGATTTCAAGTTGGACCCCAATTTTAGAAATATTACAAGATGCATTTTAGAAGCAAAGAAACGTGGCCCGTTTTCACTTTTCAGTTCCGGAGATCCCACTAGAAAATCAAAAAGCATTTAAAACGTGTGTTCAATGTGCTGTGCTCTCTCATTATGTCACACCAAGATGACAATGAGGCGCTCTGATGATAATTCTGGTGACCACAGCACTCTTTAGATCTCCCTTGGATATTTACCCAATCAGAGCTTCAGTTGTAGGTAAACAGATCTATGCAGACCCATAACAATTACTCTTGTCCTTCAGATAATCGGGGCTTCCAGCTTTGTGTGCTTTCGAAAGATCGCATGTTGGTCTCTTAAACACAACAACCAGCGGCAGGAATGAGACTGGCACTCACATTCCTGGGGAAGTGACCCGGGGTGGGCGAAATGACAACATATGGTTTCCAATGTGGCTTTCCCCGACTTAAGTTCTTGGTTGTCAGTTCTCCTGGTTTCACGGGTGATGATTTATTTCATTTAGGAAAAAAATCCATAGATGGGGAAAAGTTTTAATCCTGTAAATATGACTGCTTGGCTTAGGGAATACAGAGAGAACCTGTTTAGTCTTGGTAATATTTGCATTTCATCCAATGACGTAGTAACCTAAAACCTAAAGTAGTAGACCCTTTGAGTGTAAGGCTTCTGCAAAGTCCGGTGGAAGTAAAGGCCCCACCTCTCCCTTTCTCCCTCCTGCTTGTCTCCTAGGCGGGAGGTGCTCTTGTTAATCTTCTTTAAGGTCCTATTCACTTAATGGAAATGCCTAGCTGCATAATTGCTTTGAGCTTATTGCTATTCGAAATGGAAAATATAATAATCTAATGGTATTGTCTCTCTAAACGAATGAGCATTTCAGGAGTGGCTGTTGGTGCCACCCATGTGATCCAGAGAGGTTAATGCAGTTAAAGTTATTTCACAGTCCATTAAGGAGCTTACGGTGACCTCTCGACCTTTGCGCCAACAACACAGAATCCATTATCATCACAATGGAGGAGCTGTGGGTTCGGCTGACTTGACAATGGGCCCGGGAAATCCCAAGTTAGTACTTAGTTTAAAAAAAAAAATGCACTTTTCTTTCTGCTTCTTGGGTATGGCTATTAATATGCCCTCCTGTAATTTGTAATATTAACATTGCGGAAGGAATAGAAAAGGACATTGAAATGAAGATGTCAAATCTGCTGACTGAGTTAGGTGCCTGGGAATATTGGTGAGGCATTGAAGTAGGAGATATCTCCCAGCAAAATCAAGATGAACAGAGTCGAGGAACTCGGGGAAATGAATGATAAATTATCACAGGTTGTGAAGTTCACTTGGGCAAATAATAGCTTTCCTCCACGTTCAATGTTACAATCCCTTCTGAGATGTAGTATATGATTTAGAGAGAAACAAACACTCTGATTCTACGATAGGAATGTTAGAAATAGGATTCGTTAAAACATCATGGAAATATTGACTTTATCAGAATTCAAATTTCAGAGAAATCTAACACGCCACAAATTTGCAAGAACATCACAGCATGACAAATAATGTCATTCTACAGATATCAATCGTTTATCTTTCTTCTGTATGCAATTTGGTGAAAGATATCCTTGTCACTCACATTTAGAAACCAGATTTAAGGCATGTGGTTAAAATATAAAGGACCCCTTCCCCCAAATACTGGTTGACATGAAAGTGTTAATTAGCATTTTTGTCCTCTAAAATGAACTTGACTGCACAAGTCTCCTTTGGAGAAATAAGAAGTGTGGAATTTAAAATTAGATTCTGCAGTGCTTTGTACCACTAGAAAAGAAATAGCAGATCAAAGAATCCCCATGCCAAAAACTTAAACGAGATTGTTTATAGATATTAAAGATGAAATTGTAAACACAGGCTATAGAACCAGAATATTCCTACAACCCAAAAAAGGAAACATTTCAAAAAAAAAAAAATGTAAGGAAAGCATTTAGAGGTGATTAAAGAATCCAGCAGGAGGTTGCAAAGATAGTGATTACTGCTGATGGTAGTTAACACATCTTCTTACTTCATTTAAACACAGTAAGATTTCAGCACTTACCACAGCTCCAAATGCCTGTAATACAACCACACTAAGAGGGAAGCCAAGCTCGTGAGCTAATTTTCAGGAACTGCACTGTGGTGATGTCTTTTTATGGTTTGCTATCTGCGCAAATAATTGAAAAAGAAACAGAAAAAGCCATCGCCTACTTCCAATGAGTCAAAAGAAGATAACATGATCAGAGGATTTCCTAAACACAGCCCTACTTGAAACTCATTTTATTCAATCATTCACGGAATATATTAAATTTAGTTTTGGAAACTGGTGTGAAAAAAATCTGAATGCCCGTAATAAGTATTTAATCATGTATTATTAAAGAAGTTTTCAGAAGCTGTAGTCACCAGATATTAAACCTACAGGGGAGCTATTGCTAAAAGAGGACTGAACAGTATTTCAGCTTTTGAATTTTTCTTAAATTCTTGGATATGAAAACCCACCAGGATATAATTTACAAGGCAAAAATGGCCAGATACTACACTTTAGTTATCTGCTCTAATTCATCAACCTGAAGTGTTTTTGCAAGTTATTTGCAGTGTGGTTGGGAGATGTAGTTTTTCTTATAAAGGTCTGAAAGTTGTGTTTTTAGTTTTTCTTCCTCAGTAAATATTTGTTTTGGGGATTCATCTAATTTTCAGTTATGTAAAACATCTCATTTTACTCTTTGAATGAGTTAGGATTCCAGACAAGAGGGAGAAAGGAACAGAATAAAAAATTGGCAAACGGCAAAGCAACCACAATCAATGAATTAAAAAAAGCATCTCTTTTAAAGGTGAAGCAATAACACAAAGTAATCACAGGCCAGGATTTCATGTGAACGAACTATGCCTAATTTTGATAGGGGTCCTAGGAAAGAATATATAGATGAACTTCCACCATTTGCCTAGTAGGATATTAAAAAATAATTTCAAACACATTTAGAGAGACAAGGCCAACGAAAGACGTAGCCATTTGGGTGGACTTTCTCATATTGCCGAGTATGTACTGGATAGTATCAGCATTATTGCTATCAGCCTCATCGGAAACTGAAGATTCAAGCATTGCTTTTGTTTTTCTTGAACTTTTCTTAGAATAATGCTGGCCGGGATGGTTCAGAGCTATCACAGTAAGAAACAATAATAGGGGAAAAAAAGCCATCCTCCAAACTGTCAGCATATAAAAGGAGGCTCCTAGGCACGGATCACCGTAAGGGAGCTAATTTGCTCCGTGAAGTTGCCTCTATTTGCCCGTGGACTAAGTTACCGCTCCGAGGCTGGCGGAAAGTGGAAAACGAGGCTCCAGCAGCCAGAAATAAACCTGCTCTTGGCTGAAGACGTCAGCGCGGTTGTGAAATGGATACTCCCTCCTTGGCCGGGTCCCAGACAATATGTTGCTTTTCTGGGGCTGATCAACATGATGGATGTGATCTGTGAAATGCAGGGGGGCGCTCCCCTCTCATCACACCCACTGTCCTTCCTCCTCGGAGAGGCAGCTGTGGACGCACGAGTCCTGTAAGCTTCCTCCCTCTGGGTCCCCTTAGAGATCTGACAGCCTGGAAGGAGAAAAAGGGGCAAGACAGACACAGAAGGGACTCACTCCATCCTGGAAAAGGAGAGAAAAGGCAGGAGAGACAAGCTATCAATTGAGACCTAGGTGGCAGCAACTGAGCAGTGTAGTGCCTTCCAAAGAGAATTCAGACTTCACTTCTGGTGTCAAAACAAACTCTCTGAGGAGGTGCTATGTTTTTTTTTCTTCTTCTAAAAATATGGCTTTTTTTTTTTTTTTTTTCTGCTTCCATATAATAATGGTGATCAGAGTCTATATCCCTGTTTTGTTTTTGTTTTTTTCCATTTCCCTCTTCGGTTTGATGTTTGCATCCTGTATGTTAGAGTTATGGTAATCTGTCCCCAAAATGACACGTGAAGATAAACTCACAGAGAGAAAAATAATGTAGTACCTCCCAGGGACCACCATGTAGCTCCCGGACACACTGTGGGTGTGCGTGGCGAGTTCTAAACACCAGCTCCTTGGTCTCATCATCATTAGCTCATCTGTTACCCATTCTCTTCTCAACTGCTGTCAAGGAAGGAACTGGAGTTTCTGTATTTCCTGTGATAAATGTTTCTAAACCCTGTACCGATGGCTGTTTTTTTCTACCTTAATAGTCACGACTCAAATTGAGGTTCGCTTAAAAGATCCCGACAGGGTGGAATTTACACTGTCAGGGTTTCCTTTAGGGTTGACCTCACCCCAGTCTCCCGCATTGTGGTCCTATTTGCACATAATACTCCGGTGCCAGGCTGTCAGCTGATTATGTCCCAAGCAACCGGCTCATAAAGCACAGCAATTCTCGCCTGGAGAGTGCGCCTTGGCCCAGAGCTGCTCCCAGGAAAAGAACAGGCCCCTTTCAGGAAAGAAACCTGGGCTGAGGGTTTTACTGAACTCTGCGTTCCACTCCAGCACTGCTGTCTCCCTGAGTAAGGATGCTTAAGCAGCACATGGGGAGCCCCCGGGACCCCTTGGTCCAACAAGTGTGTCAAATTCACGGCCCGCAAGCCTCATTTATTTGGCCCGTGTTAGCCTTTGAGTTTGACATGCCTGATCTACAGGAGAGTGGGAAGACAGGCAACTATTGGGTAAACCTCTATGATGTCGATCTGAGACATGAAAACCAGTGTTGTCTTCCCCTGAAAGGCCCGTTAGCTTATCTTTGTGAGTGATTGATTACCTTAGCTTTCTTCTGTAAAGACTGAATATGGAGCAAAAATACATTCTGTATTTTCTTTTCTAAAGTTTTTATTTTTTTTAATTTAATTTTTTAAATATGTTTATTGATTTCAGAGAGGAAGGGAGAGGGAGAGAGAGAGAGATAGAAACATCAATGATGAGAGAGAATCACTGACTGGCTGCCTCCTGCACACCCTCCAATGGGGATAGAGACTGCAACCAGGCATGTGCCCTTGACTGGAATCGAACCTGGGACCCTTCAGTCCACAGGCCAGCACTCTATCCACTGAGCCAAACCAGTCAGGGCAAAATTATTTTTTTATTTTAAATGAATTTTAAAAAATTGGTTTCTCGTAAGAGGAAAGGAGAAGAGAGAGTGAGAGCAAGAGCAAGAGAGAGAAACATCAATGTGAGAGCAAAACATCAATTGGTGGCCTCATGCCCCCTACCTAACCGGTAACTTTTTGGTGCACGGGGCAACACCCAACCCATTGAGCCACACTGGCCAGAGCAATACATTCTGTATCTCAATGGAGATGAGATTTAGCAGAGATGAGCAGACCAAGAGAATAATACCCTGATGGTAGAGAGGTTAGAATAGGGCAGGAGTATTCTGGATATTTTCAGTCCTAGGGGAAAAAGTGCCTGTTGAGGGCCTTTTGGAGACCCTGCCATGGTATTGGCACTCAGTAAAGATGGCTCCTCCTTTTATGTGAGCAGACTTTACAATTAGTGTTCAGGTTTGGAGTACATGCGGTTTGGAGGTACAGAGAGCTTGTCAAGGGATATGGGCAAAGAGCCTGCTCGGATAAAACATGTACGAAGAGTAGATGAGTTACATTGGTCTACTTTTGCCCATTCATCTCTTAAGGCTTTAATATTATTGATAATCTGATTTATATAATCATCATCATTTAATGATGACTATATCTTAACACCCTACTGGGGAGCAACAACACACAAGAGGTAACTGGATAGGACATTGCCAGTTATGCCAGATACGTTTTTATGGCATAAATAACAAGGGCACACAGGGCTTCCAAAAATAGGAAAATTCACTCATGGTCTGTTCTTAAAGTTCTTGGGTTGTTCCTCAGTGTTTCTAAGGCAGAAAGCGCTTTTGCGTTCTTAGTGACTAGCAGGCAGGAAATGGTCTCTTGGAGTATGGTTATCCTAATACTTTGCTCTCTTAATGAAAATTTAAAACTTTAAATCCTGGTAAGTCAGGATTAGGATCAAAACTAAAGTTTTCAGGCTTGCGATCACTAGGATGTCAGGGATATTTTTTTCTCTTCCTCCAATGGGTACTGTTAACTAGAGGGCCTCTCCTCACTGATCATTAGTAGAAGTGTTTACAGTTCTATTAACAGGCACTCAATGCAAAGGCTTTCTGGGTGACTATCCCACTTAATAGAGTCTCCATAGAGTGTGCTCTGCGAAATTTTGCATTCTGATCTGTGCAGGGGACCCTCGATGGGTGTCACAGACACTGCCTGACGCCCAGCAGCAGAATCTGGCATGTGTTGCCAAATCCCTCTTTGCCCTTCACGTGAAGCCCATATTGACTGCTTCAGAAACTCTTTGTAGGAGCTATTATTTTCAAATTGTTTCCCAACTTATGCTGCAATTGAAAACTGGACAGCTTTTCAATGGCTCTCACATTCCAATTGATTACCAATACAGCTTTTCAGAATTAAGAGTATCAGTCTATTCTCTCGCCCGGAGTCTTGTTGACTCTGGGTGGCTTTCATTTAAATATCGCCGTCCAGTGGGTCCCCGACTCTCTGCTAAGATAACGTACAAGGCGATCAATTAGATTTATTATCTCTTCTCTGGACTCTATATGGTAGGTATCACCGTGAAACACGAAGACAAAAAAACAACCAACAACCCAGGGACATGGTGTTCCCTTCGCGTCAAGGTCCCCCAGGAGCAGTTGCTGAGCTTAGTTTCTGCTGCATCAGATGGTCTCAAGGTGTGTGATGTACACTTTAGGACGAGGCCATTGCAATGATCAAATGACTAATATGTTTCCTGAATAAATGCATTCTAACACTGTTAGGTTATCAGATCAAATCAATACATATTTATTGAGTGATTACTATGTATAAGGCACTGGGCTCGGCTTTGGAAGGGGGAATGGTGAGCGCCTTTCAGACCTTGTCTTCGGTTCTCAGAATATGCTCCTCAAAGGTGACATCAACAGGGAAGAGGGAGAGAATCACGTGCTTGTCTAAGGCGTTTCTGGGGGGTTTGAAAATCACTCTGGGGCATCCTCAGTGATCCTAAACAACTCATTGTCGTCACCATGTCCCAGAGGGACAGTACTTTTCTCAAGGTCACACAGCAAGACAGACACACTTCATAATTCTTCAGACCATCGCTTTCCTTGCGAGAAGAAATTGGGCTGACCATCTCACCCAAACCTCCAAAAGGCCAATCAGACTAACTTGTCAAGCTCAGAATTAAGCGACAGGTGAAACCGTGGAATCCAAGGGGTAATGGAACTTAGATTTTTTTTTAAATATATATTTTATTGATGTTTTACAGAGAGGAAGGGAGAGGGACAGAGAGTTAGAAGCATTGATGAGAGAGAAACATCGATCAGCTGCCTCCTGCACACCCCCTACTGGGGATGTGCCCGCAGCCAAGGTACATGCCCTTGACCTGAATCGAACCCGGGACCCTTCAGTCTGCAGGCTGATGCTCTATCCACTGAGCCAAACTGGTCAGGGCTGGAACTTAGATTTTATTCAACCTGCCCCCAAATAACTAAGAATAATGAGTTGGTTTCACTCTCCTCACTCCTGGTTTTGTTTTGGCATCGGTTATGTTAACTTTATTTTTTTCCCTTTTTTTAAATATATTTTTTATTGTTGAAAGTATTACATATGTCCCCTTTTTCCCTCCATTGACCCACTCCAGCCCGCCCCTGCCCCATTGGCTGTGGCCATAGGCCATGCATATATACATACAAGGTTCTTGGTTGATTACTTCCCATCCATCCATTCTCCCCCATCTTCCCTCCTAGATTCCACATACTGTTCCCTGCTTCCATGCCTCTGGATCCACTCTGTTGGTCAGTTTATTTTGTTACTTAGATTCCACATATGAGTAAGATCATGTGATACTTGTCTTTCTCTGACTGATTTATTTCACACGAAACTCTCCAT
>PVJC01024278.1:0-25662 GCA_004026665.1 Murina feae
GGAGGAGGAGGAGGAGGAGGAGGAGAAAGAGGAGGAGGAGAAGAAGGAGAAGAAGAAGAAACATATCAGCTACTTAACCCAACAGCAGTTCATTTCTTCTTGGTGCAGGTCGGCCAGTTCTGCTCTAGGCAAGACTCATAATTTATCTAGTAGGTGGTTCTGATTGGAGACCAATTAAATCCTTTGCATCTGCCCAAGAAAAGAGGAAAACAAGAAAGCAGTTATTTTAGAGGCCAGGAATCTATTTATTGAACAGAAACAGTCTCACAGCCCCACCTAGATTTAATGGGGCTGGAGAATATGCCCAGGAAGGAGTGGAAAAGGAACGTAGACATTTGTGAGCACTGCTACGATCTGTCTTAGCCACTATGGAGGCTGATCATCTAGCTACTGGCAGCAGATTTGTGAGACTGGGCATGGAGGATCTTGGACACTTGAAATCAGGATATGAACTGAAGAACCAAGGGCTATAGTGGAGATGAAGAGAACACGTCTTTGTAAATAGGGAGCTGAAAGGGGATGAATAAAGCCTTTACAGTCTGCCTGCACATCATCACTCCTCTGCTTCCTTAGATAAATAAGAGTAAGAACACTTTGCTTAGTTCAATCCTAACTAATTGTGATATAAAGCCCGAGTCTTTGTCAAGCCACTTTTTCAAAGGCTGCAGAGATCATTATAAGTTGGTATAGTCAGAAAAGTCTTCAGGGCAATTAAAGAATTTGATATATGCTTTCACATAAACAAGGAAATAGACAATTGACACAAGGATAAAAAGTCCATATTCTGTCAGCTATATTTGCCCCATAATTACCAAGAAGGACAATGAAAATCAAAGAAGGAAAGGTCACTAACATTTTCAGTCACAGGATGAAGATCATACTGATAAAAAAAGACTATCTTCTATTTAAGACAATTGAAAAATGTACTAGGAAAATTAATTTTTAAAAAGCTAGCCCTTTTTAGCCATAAGTTTTGAACTTGACTGTACAGGGTCTACATTTGCAGAAAAAGGGAGGGTTGTGGTGTAAAATATCGCCTAATAGTGTCCCTAGTTTGCTTACGGATCTGAGAGTCTCATGATACAGGTGTTTTCTGTTTTAACTGAACACTGAAAGAGAAGGAAAGTAAGTGAAAAGGCCTGGACCTAGAGAAAAAGAAATACTCAGAAACTGATCAATAGCTCTTCTATATATTTTCTTCTAGGGTACAAAGAAAAAAAGTCAAAGACTTTCCTACCATGTTTTGGCAAAGTCTGGTAGCTTGACAAAGCATCTGTGTTCCATTCCCTAGGGACACCATACGTGTGCTATAAAAAGGAAATAGAACAAAATTGCAGTTCATGCACCTACACATCTTCCCCATTCAAGTGACTTCTCAGTTATTAGAGGTCTGCAGGAGAATAAAAATGTAATTCTGTTATATAGCACCTGATAACAGGAGACATATGGAGAGGCCAATATATACATATTACCCAGTTGCTATATTTATTATATTTTACTTCCACTAGCTTTTCTCTTAATGCTAAAACATGATCATAGGTAATGGAATTTAATTAACTTTTACAGGTCTTTTCCAACACATAATGTATCCTATTTTTAATGCATTTCTAAGAGCAGAAGCATTTGCCTTTCTCTGGTGATAGAAGCTATCCATAATGAACACAACTTATTTTCTCTAAAAGCATTCCTTCCTCCTGAAGCTCCTAATTCTTGTAATGTTTCTTTCTGGGCTGGTTATTTATCTTTTGTTTCTCAGCACACAGCCTGCCCTTATTCACTCAGCTCTGTGTTGCTGGGGTGGGAAGCCTACAAACTACATTTCCCAGACATCCTTACCATCTGGCTTCTTGTATGTTCTGTCAGGTAGAGGAACTGTTATAAATTAGAAGGTGGAAGAAAGACAATAGCAGTGTGAGTTTTCTCCGCTTCTAATTTCGACAGGGTTTCTGGTGGCAGAGAAACTACCGCCTCTGGAGCCTCAGGATGGGCAGCCCCTCATTCATGGTTCTTGTTACAGCTAAGGAAACGCCTCGTTGGCAGTTTCAGCAGCAGGAGCAGCAGCAGCAGCAGCAGCAGCAGCAGCAGCAGCAGCAGCAGCAGCAGGTCTAGGCTCCTGGGCTCCAGTCCAAGAGGACCAATAGCTCCCTGCATTTTCTATGAGTCCAGGTTTAAAACCTGAGATCATTCATGACCTCTCTCCCTCGATGTTATGGTTTGTCAATCATATTTTTCTTCATAATGTGTCTCACACACAGATATTCTTTTTCATCCTCATCTACTCTGCCTTGGCTCACTCTCCCATTATTTCATGAGCCCCACAATATTCTCCCAGACAATGAAACTTGTAGAGATCTGGGTTTAAATTTCAGTTCGCCCACTTACTTGCTGTGTGGCCTTAGACAAGATGTTTAACTTTTTTAAGACTCAGTTTTCTCATCTGTAAACAAAAATTGCTAACAGTTACTGAGCACCTACAATGTACTTGGGGCTTGCTAAACATTCTACATGTATTTTATATTTTAATATATTTAATCCCATAAGGTGCATCTTTTTTTTTTCTTTATTGGTCAAGGTATTACAAATGTGTCCTCATCTCCCAATAACCCCCAACCTTCCCCCCCACTCATGCTCTCATCCCCCTGTTGTCTGAGTCCATTGGCTTGGCTTATATGTATGCATACAAGTCCTTTGGTTGATCTCTCCCCCGAACCCTCACCCTCCCCTACCTTTCCCCTTCCCCACCCTCCCTCCAGGGATCAACAGACCGATTGCTGCTTCTCTGTCTCTGGATCTGTTCCTGTCCATTAGTCTATGTTGTTCTCTATGCATCTTATTCTTCTCATTTTTATAGTTAAAAAAACTGAGGTTTAGAAGAGTTGAGTAATTTGCGTGAGGTCTCACTGCTAGTAAACAAATGGAGTAGGAGTTGAAGTCAGGTAACACTGACAACAAAGACCATGCTTTTAAGCTTATTTAAGTGAAGATCATAATGTAGATATTATAAGATTATTGTAATGATTAAAAGAGATGTATAAAGCACTATAGGGCCAACAAAAAAAGTGCTATAACAGAAAAGTGCTATAACAGTCTTTATATTTTCTATAGCATTACATGTATGCACCAATGATCCAAAATATCCCGCTTTGGTTATTTTAACCCAATTTTTTTTTAGGTTTATACCCCATAGAATCATACATGAGAGTTCATCGGAAAACAGAATTGACTTAGTTTTGCTGGAACATATAAATTCAGTAGACAGACTCATACTATCTTTAAATATATCCTTATATTTCCTTATGCCTTAATCTATTCACACCTAATCATATACTTTTATTTTTATGTAGACACTAGAGGCCCAGAGCATGAAAATTTGTGCACTCAGGGAGTCCCTCAGCCTGGCCTGTGCCCTCTCACAGACCAGGAGCCCTTGGGGTATGTCTGGCTGATGGCTTAGGCCTGCTCCCCACACAGGGCAACCCATGGGGTGATCAGGGGATGGCACTGGCTGACAAGCAGCCAACCCTATCCCTCAATCACCACTCTATCACCAATGGTCACTGGTACCCCCTGATTGAAGTCCCCTCCCTCTGCCCACTAGCACCCACCTTGGCTGGCCTGGCACCGCCTGCTCTCTGACTGTTCATTCTGCACTTCAATCAATTTGCATATTAGGCTTTTATTATATAATATATTCTTATTTGACACTTAACAAAACTTGGACTTGATTTTTTTTTGATTCTTTTGTATTATTAAATTTATTGGGGTGATGTTGTTTAATAAAATTATATAACTTTCAAGTGTACAAAACTATGATGTATCATCTGTATATTGCATTGTATGTTTACCACCCAAAGTTAAATCTCTTTTCATCACCATATATTTTACCCCATTTTCCTTTGATAACCATCATACTGTTGTCTGTGTCTATGAATTTTTGTTTGTTTAGTCTTATTGTTTGTTCATTTCTTGCTTTCAGTTTTATATGAGTGAAAGTATATGGTTTTTGACTTTTTTCTGTCTGACTAATTTCACTTAGCATAATATTCTCAAGGTCCATCCATGTTGTTGCAAAGGTAGTATTTCATCTTTTCTTATGGCTGAGTAGTATTCCATTTCATATATGCATTATATCTTCTTTATCCAGTTATTTATCAAAGGGTACTTTGGTTGTTTCTATGTCTTGGCCAGCATGAAAAAATGATGCAATGAACATAAATGCAAATAAATGTTTTTAAAATTTTTGAGTAGATTTTTTAATGTGAATATTTGACAGAACAATCAGGACAAGTGGCAAAGCCAACTTCCAGGAAAGAAGAGATGGCCTCAGGATGCTGGGAGCAGCCCAATTGGAGAGAAAGCAGAGAAAATCCTAAAGATAGATCCCACACAAGACCAGGGTTAGAACATATGTCCAGTGAATTCTGTTTCAAAATATAGTTAGGATATCTTTTCGGGTAGTTTAGCTTTATTCTTTGCTGAACTGCTGGATCCACTAGTTATAATAAGAATATTTTAAACTCAAAGGTCAAAAATTAATAACTAGAAAGAAAGCTTCTTGGTATCTTCTGTCATTAATTATTAAAACTTCTGGAGCATCACCTTATACTCAAAGGGTTTTGTTCACTTTTAAAAATCTTGTCTCCCCTTATTTCACTATCAGTGGGTAATTACAATTAGTGCTTCAGATGTCATCCTGGTGTACAGAGGAGTAAACAGGTGTCAGGAGACCTGAGGTCTGATGGTGACTCTGATACTAAATACCTTCTGAACTTTCTGAGCTTTCATTCTCTCATTTGTACAATGAGACCCACAGTTCCATCCGGCACAGAAATTTTATGATTCTAATTAAGAATGATTTTCGAAATTGCAATGAATTGAAGCACACCCACAGAATGAATTTGGCTGCATTCCAAAATGCTGCCTTTGGGAACTCTAATCTTAGCAATTTTGCGGCACATTCAGTTGACCAAACTCTTTCTGAGCAACTACTGTGTATGCAATTGCTTAATGTTCTGGAAGATACAGGACCCAGCACCAACCCTAGAGATTTTATAGTCTAAATGGTGAGGCAAGATACCTAACCAAAAGTAGATGCAAGTACAAGGCAAATAGGACATGAATCAATATCAAGAGTGTTAAGTAGCTTAGCTGGTGTGGCTCAGTTGGTTGAACATCATCCCATGCACCAAGAGGTTGTCAGTTCAATTCCTGGTCACAGCACTGGCTTGGGTTGAGGGCTCGATCCCCTAGTAGGGGTGTATATGAGAGGCAGCTGATCCACATTTCCATCTCTCTCCCTCTCCCTTCCTCTTTCTCTAAAAAATCAACAAAAACGTACATATTTTCAAAATGCTAAGCAGACAATATGGTAGTGAAAATAACTGACAAAGAAAGGACCATGGGCCACTTGAGGGATTGTTCAAAGGCAAGTTTGACTAAAGTGGAGAGTAAGCCAGAAGATAGTCTTGCCAGATACTGAAAATTCTTGAATGCCAGTGTCAGGAAACTTGACTTTATTCACCATGCAGTGGGAAACCATTTTTAACTTTTGACAAGAAAATGATCATTTCCAAGTCATGCAGGATTTTAAAATTGTGTCATTTATGTGTCTGACATACAGAAACTTCATATAGCTGCATGAATTGCTAAACATTCAGACTTTGGTCTTCATCTTATTTAAACTTGGCGGGTTGAACAGGTTCTCACAATCCACAGAGCTTTATATTAAACATACTAGCCACACTTACACACATTCCTTTAAGTGACTTTTGCTTTAATTAAGATGTGAATAAAGATCTAAACTAGTAGCTAATGGCAAAATACGAGCATCAAAGAATTCCAGTCTCCAGAACTTTTTATTTCTTCTCATTATTTTTTAATCAGAAACAATTTCGTAAGGGGCTATTGAATATTCACATAGCTCTCACAGTTCTATATGTGTTGCTTATACATATAGATACATATAGATTCATTTCTGCAATCTTGCAGTGGAGTTAGAACTCTATCTTCATCCCCAAAAAGTAATTGATTATGAGAGAGAGAGACAGTCATATTTAAAAGAACCAAACAAAAGCTTGCAGCATTCACCACTCAGGGATAGAGAGAGAAGAAATCTCTATCTATTAGCATGAAACTTTGCTGGTTTTTTCCTACTGAATTAACTACAATCATTTTAAAGAAAGAACATTTCAATACATTTTTCTGACAGGTAGGAAATTAACTACATACCAGAAGCTATTGAATTCAACTTTAACAGTATCAATAAACATTTCTGATTAAATTATGAAATTGATTTTATAATTTTGACCATTATGTTTTTACATCAATATCATCATATGACAGTAAATGTAGTTACTGCTTCCTTATTGATCTTAGACATGGCACTCTAAAGTACTCATTTGACTATATTACAAAATCAAACTTGATTTCCTGTAGTACTGCAGTAACTTCAGGTCATAATCTAGTCTAAAGAATCAAAATAGATGAATTATTCAGTTATTAAAAGATATATTTTTCCGTGGAGGAAAAGGAACACTTTGGTCAAACCATCCTTAATGGTGTGCTATAGGATATTTTTCTATGTGGGATTACTTCGTGTCAGTCTTACATAAATATACTATCACCTCCTGCTTGTGTGTTAATCATGTTTCCGATGAATAATGTAAACATCAATTGAAGAGAAAAAAATGTTTATCCTTTCTACACAGGAATTCAACAATAACAACAAAATGTAATGTTTCTATGACTTTAAAATCCATGTTTTGGTCTCATCAGCCCACTTCGTCAAAATAATACCATTGCATTCCCAGGAGTGCTACCTGTCATGTCTTTCACTGGACAAATCTAAAAGCAAACCAAAAGATGATGCTCTGCATGTCTCTGTCAGAGTTAATTCAAAACTGGGAGTGCTCATTCTAGGTCCAGCCTTGCTGGGGAAGTCCACATAAAGACATTTCATGCTTTTCAATACTTTCTCCCCCACCAAAAAAATGTTGATTTTTAACTTATAAATTGTGGGGATATGCGAAGACTTTTCAATTATGTTATCTCCACCCCATCAGGTGGATGAGGACAGCAAGGCCTATGGAGCATTAAGAGACATAACTGGTTAATAAGAGCCTGAAACTAGACCCCAAGTTTCTTATCTCCCAGTCTAAATCATTTTTTTTATTCAGGTGCACTGGATGAAAAATTATAATTATAATTTTGAAGTAGTTTATGAAGTAAGAATTGAAATATCAAACCCAAGGTAAATTACATCCACCCCAGACCCAAATGAATCAGTCCACACCAGAGTAGTTATAAGGCTGGACTACTGAGATGCTACTGTTTTTGTTTTTTCATTGTTCACTTCCTACTTCTGTGGAAATAGGAATCCTATGTAAGGATTATTAAAAATTTTAAAAAAGATATCTTTGAATCATTTCACAAAGAACCAAAGTATAAATTCACTGTGGCTCAAGATACCAAAAAATAAATACATACATACATACATACATTTTAGGATCTGCCACTGCTTGGAGTTTGGAAGGTCATTATATCCACTCCCTTTTTTTTTTCTCTTCACCCTTGCATTAGCATTTACTAAGCACTTCTCTGAAAAGGTTTCTATTATGGCCAACAGTGAAAACAAATGGGAATAAATTCCTTAACTAATAGAATTTTGATAAATAGAGCCTGGGAATCTTCAAGGTGGGAGCAGTCCTAAAGCTCACCTCATCCAACCTTCCCCAAAGCAGAAATGTCCTGTGTGCCATGCCAGGAAATGCCCACCTGATCTATCTCAATGGCTCTGGCACCTGAGGACTTTCTCTTTTCTAGATGGGCCATCTCATTTATGAATAACAGTGAATGCCAGAGTTTTCCTAATAAAACACTAAAATTTATTTACTGATTGACTTAATGCCTTCAGGGGGAAAAGGGTTCTTAAAACTGTCACTTTAATAAAAATGAATCTAGTCCTTGATATTAATCTCCTATTTTATTATAATAATACTAGAGGCCCAGTACATGAAATTCATGCACTTGGCGTGTGTGTGGGGGGGTGTCCCCTCAGCCTGGCTTGCACCCTCTCACAGTCTGGGAGCCCTCAGGGGATGTCCAACTTTCGAGTTAGGCCGGCTCCCCACCGGCAGTTGAACATCCTCTAAGAGATCCTTGGTGCTGCTGAGCCACCGCTACTCTCCTCACTGCTGCTGCATGAGCCGGGCTTCTGGCTGAGCAGTGCTCCCCCTGTGGGAGCACACTGACTACCAGGAGGCAGCTATTGTGTTGAGCATCTGCCTCCTGGTGGTCAGTGAGCATCATAGTAACCGGTTGTTTCTGTGGTTCAGTTGATTTGCATAATAGCCTTTTATTATATAAAATCTTCCTGGCTTAGTTTTATAAGATAAACAGATCTTTGAAAAACATTTCCAAATAGTTTGGAAGAGAAAAACAACAGAAATCTGATGTTTTTTATTTTACTGACCCAGATGATGGATTTCTGCAGAGCTGGAGACTTGGAAAAGGCAGGGTAGCAGCTATAGCTCCAAGCTAATTACAGGCTCTGCTCCAACTAGGATGATACCTCGTGTGGCCTTAACAAGGACTATAGGACTGTGTACTAAATGCAAAGGCTCTGAGATAAAAAAAACAACAACACAAAACATTAATTCAATGACTGACTTGTTAGGCAACTTTATGGAGTGTGTTCAGCCATGAGACTTAAGTACAACCTGAGCATAATCTCTCCTCTCCAGAGTGCATAAGCCAGAGGGAGAAGCACACATGTGGATCTTCAAATGAGAACGCAGGGAGTAGACGAGTACAAAGAGGAGATCAAAAGGAGAAAACCCAGATTCCACCAGGAGTTCTATTCTGCATTGCTTCCTGAAACTGGCTTCCTAACAACCAATTCAATTTGATTCCACTCAAATTCATCTTTCACACTAATTCTTAATGATCTTCTAAAATACAAACCTGATTCTCTTGTCCTTAAGTAAAAAGTTCATGCTCCTTTGCACGATGAACAAAGCCATTTACAAATTCCTACTTCCCTT
Organism: Murina feae; assembly: GCA_004026665.1. Taxonomy (NCBI): domain Eukaryota; kingdom Metazoa; phylum Chordata; class Mammalia; order Chiroptera; family Vespertilionidae; genus Murina; species Murina feae. The sequence continues at coordinate 9,042 of PVJC01024278.1, forward strand.
CAGCCACTTCTCTCAGTACCAGCCCCACCTCAATCTCTTGTCCTTCAACCACATTGACCTCCTTATGGGTTCCCACACACCCGGGGCCTTGCTCGCCTCTGTGCTTTCATGGACATTAACAGTCCTCCCTTCTACTCTTCAAGGAACAAATTCTGTGTGAAGCTTCAGGTCTCAGACCAATTATTATCTTTACAGAAAGTCATTCTGACCCTCCCAATCTGGGTCTGGTATTTTTTTTCTTGGTTTAAGGGTGCCCCATGTTTACCTTGATTCTGGATTGAAAGCCTATACCCACTATAGTCCATACCACTTAGGTTTTGTGATCACTTTATCCAAAGAGAGAAAGAGAGAGGAACAAATAGAGGAAGAAGGAGGGAGGAATGGAGGCGAGGAGAGAACAGTTTGTATAAACTGCTTAAACTTCACAACAAATTTTTCTCTGATAGTGAAATTTTAGGCAAAGCTTTGCAGATTAAAATGGCACAATGGATCAAATACTCCTTTACCTATGGTTGTGGAGAGAGGACAACAAGCATTGTGAGCTTGAAGGCAGTGGAGCCTCATTCTGGAAGGTAAGCCAACATTGCTCAGCACGAAGTTTCCCCAAGCAAACTCACAAAATCAAAACTGGAAACATTAAGAATTTTCCACTATTACTCAGCCAGTGTTCATACTGTACAGTCTCATTATAACTCTTGGAACAGAAATTAGAAAGGGTGTGATCTAGGCCAGAGTTTGACATACGTTTTTGTAAAGGGTCTGAAAGTTAATACTTAGCCTTTGCCGGCCATTTAATCTGTTACAACTATTCAACTCCGCCATTTTAGGCAGAAAGCAGCCACAGACGATATGTAAACAAATGAGTGTGGCTGCCCTTCAATAAAGTTTAGCTTACGGGCATTGAAATTTAAATTTATGTAATTTTCTCATGCCACAAAATATTATTCTTCTTTTGATTTCCCCCCTCAACCATTAAAAGCCACTCTTAGTTCCCAGGTTACACACAGGCAGCAGGCTGGATTGGGGCTGTGGGCTGTAATGTATCCGTCCCTACTTCAGAATATACAACAATATACCTCTGAGCTATTAGGTAGCAGCCAACTTATGCTGGAAGTGAGGTAATAGATAAAAGAGTAGACTGCTCCTTCTCCACAACCCACACTCCTCCTATGGGTACCTAGGAGGAAGCTGGCAGACACTCTCTAGGTAATACTCTGTTGATTCCAGGAATGGATCAAATGAATTCAGGTCTTTTTACAGGCCTACTGAATTTTGCACTTTTCATGCATTGCCCCATTTAATCCTCACCATGGCCATATGAAGGTATTCTATTTTACCACCTCCCCATTTTACAGAAGTGTACACTGAGGCCAGAAGGGATGTATAACTTGTCCAAATTAACACACCCGTGAGCAGCATGCACAGGATTTCTACTCAATCTGCCTGACCGTAGAGGCCATCCTCTTTCTATTTTACTGCCCATAGCCTAACACCCCTGTGTCTACCATTATGTTTGGAATTCACCACTTATGCCAGTAAACAAATGACTGGTTCGGGAGTTACTGACACAACATTCAAAGCCTTTCATAACATCCTTCCATGACATATGTCATCTGGGTTTATCTTGCTGTCCAACTTCCTCCCGCACTCTTCCCTTACACAAACTCTTTAAATCCTGGAGATGTCCTGCCATAAATTCCTGGTCTCCCGGGCCCAATTCAAATGTCACCAGTACCACAAGCCCTGCCCGATTGCTTCTACCAGAAACTAAAAGCGTTTCTTTTCTTCTGTGACTGCCCAGAGCACCTTCCACCTCCCTGCCGCACTCAACATTAGTCACTGATGTTCCATTTTATCTACCTGTTGATTACACACTGTTTGAGGGCAGAAAAAAATCTCACAGGAATCGGAATCTTCATATACATTGCAGAGGTTGAGTGCTCAATAAATTTGCTAAGATTCTTTATAAAAATAAAAGCCACTATCATCCTCAGTAAAATAAAATGTCTAGGTCCTTTAAGCTGGACCCCGGAGCAATGCTGTCCAGCAGGAACGGGCGATTAGGACACTCAGCTTTGTCTCTGGCATCTGAAACACAGTTCTCCCTCAGTATATGGTTCAACTACATTAGCCCTGGGGGAAGGAGGGGGTTTTCCCTCCTTAATACTCGGCCCTGAACACGGACACTTAACCTTTTCCTGAATTCCCGGTAGCACAGCTGAGACGAAGGCAGAAGCATTTAAACAAGAGTTTATTAGAGGCTAGAGGATGACAAAAGGGAAATAAACATAAAAGGGACTAGAAAATGAGGTTGTAAGAGTTATATATAGCTTCCAGCTCCGCAGCTTAGTTTAACCGCAGGGAAGCCTGCATGTGGCTGAGGCATCTGATGTCCCTATTCCTGGGACTGCACGTCAGTGGCTCTGGATTCTCTGAAACTGAGACCCGAGAAAAATGGCCCCAGAGATACCAGAGTTTGCTTTTACTCTGGCTGTGATCTGCTGCCAAGACTCTCAGGTCTTCTGTTAGAGAATCTATACTTTCCTCAGAAAAATAAGCTCCAGGGTGTCCAGCTTTTTGAGGTCGTAAATCATCCCGATCTGATGCAAGAAGCCCACATTTGGGGAGAGGCAAGGGAAGGGGCACAGAATCTGATACTGGACAAGAGGAAAGAAGAGCTGTTTGCTAACTTAGTTGAGAGCAAAATAAGGAGAAAATGGCTCAAATCACAGGGGGAAGGATTTGGGTTACTTCTAACAGATGCTTCTTACTAAAAATGATAGTCAGACCAGAGAAAGACTATAAAAAGTCTGGATATGGGAAAACGGTTCCAATGACATTGAGGTCAGTCACTCTCAGACTGTCCCAGCTGACAGCAGTTAAAAGCAGGGAACAAGAGGCCAGGTGTGGATTAGGTGACATTAGATTTCTTTCCAGCTTTGGGTATCTTTAGGCCATAGATTGTGGAAGTTGACAATTGAAATGAGAGCCCAGCTTCTAATATAAAATCATGGGCAACCTTTTCATATGATTTCCTTTTCTTTTTAACTACAAGAACATATACTGAGCGGTCAGTAGAAACACAAATAGGATGCTTAAGCTTTAGTAAGTTTTTTAGAATACTGTAGCTGAGAGAAAGAAAGAGAGTAGGAGAAAGAAAGAGATGGGAGAGAGAGAGAGAGAAAGAGAGAGAGAGAGAGAGAGAGAGAGAGAGAGAGAGAGAGAGAGAGAGAGAGAGAACACACCTGGAGAAACTGATTATATGACCACGAGGAAGTCAATTTCTTCTGAGTTTCCGCATCCATAAGATGGGAAATATTTCCCAGGGCTATCTGAGCTATGGAGGTGAAAGAGCTTTGAGAAGTAAAAGGCGCTCTCCAAATGGAAGGGATTACTATTAGCTAAATGCATTACAGACCAGCAGCAAGAGGAGGGCTTAACCTCAGGCAAACAGCAGTCCAACAGGTGATTTGAGTAAGGGTTGAGGTTACATTTTGATTAACCCACGAGAAGCCCTTACATCACATAATGCAATGTGATACGCCCTAATGGAGCCCCTCAGAGCCAAACTGGACCTCTAGTTTCATGTCGTTGTGGTTGTGTTTTTCATTAATTTCAGTGACCCTCGCAGTTAGTTCTTCATCTAAGGAATAGGGAAGGGGAGGGGCTCTGGACGGAAGACTAGGGCACAAGAGAAAAGTTTGGATTTTGGATGCTTAAAGCAAAGGACATTAGCTTTTGCAAAGGAGTAAATTGAAAAACATAAACAAACCATTAGGTCAATTAAACCAGCAGGACATTGAGACCTGCCAAAGCATGTGATAGACTAAAAAAGAACAAATTTGGGGAGTGGTTTTGTTGTTTGGCTTGTCCCCCAAAGAAAACACCTGGCAGGGTTATGCCTTGTGATTAATTTATCCCATTGCTAATCTATTTGCTTGTTTTTATGTAAAAAAAGTAAAACAAGGGTCCAAATCTAATTTACTCGGCAATATGAAATAAAATTCCTATTAGGAAAGACTAGAATGGTGAGGTGTTCTTTGAATAAGTACTATTTTTATAAGTCCGTTGTTACGAGTTTTAAAAGTGATAGGAAGAGTGTAGAGAAAACACTAACTCAAGCCCAAAGCAAGAAAAGAGCCCTGGTTTGGGTCTGTTGGGTTTGAAAAGTGGGTTTCAGTTCAGCATGACTAGCAAGATAACTAGGCAAATGATTCATCAGGCTCTTAACTCAGCAGGTGTGCTGCTGTGCACCCGCCAAAGAGCCATTCACAGCTCATTTGAAGCTGTGACTTTCTCTGCGTGGCAAGAATAAGACAGGAAGATCTTTCACTCAAATTTCCTCCTATGGGTGTGTCAGGAATCATTCTATTCAATTCTACTTAGAAGATATTTATCAAACAACTCATACTGTGCTACTAAATAACACTAGTTGCTGGTAGGGATGGGAATGGAGGTGAGGAAAGGAGAAGGGAATAATAAAGGAGAAGCAAGTCCTTCCCTCAAAGCATTTATGATTTAACTAGAGGCTCAGTGCACAAAATTTGTGCACTCCAGCAGTTGTGTGTGTGTGTGGGGGGGGGGTGGATCTTAGCCCGGCCTGTGCCCTCTCACAGTTCAGGAGCCCTTGGGGGATGAGGCTCCCGCCACTACCACTGAGCTCGCCAGGTGTAAGCCTGGCTTCTGGTGCACTGACCACCAGGGGGCAGCTCCTGCATTGAGCATCTGCCCCCTGGTGGCCAGTGTGCGTCATAGCAACTGGTCATTCCACCATTTGATCAATTTGCATATTAGCTTTTTATTATACAGGATTAGAAAAACCTGGTTTCTCCTCATGAAAATGATTGTTCAAGAACAAAGCCATAAACAAACCCAAAAGCAAGAACACAGTATGTTGTACCAAGTGAAAAGAAATACAAAACTAAGTATATACTCTAAACCAAAATGCAATTTAATAATTATACATATGTATGTATTAGTATATGTATGTACATGTGTATGTTTTGAATACTTACTGACAGAAAAATAATTATAAAATTTCATACCTAAAGTTAATACTTGTTATCTCTGCATATGGGATTATAGTTGATTATTAAAAAATTTATAAAAAATTATATTTTCACTTTGCATGAAATAAACAAAATTTATTTTCATAACCCATATATATATGCAAGCATCAAACACATGTGGCAAAGATGAATGTGGCTGTGAGAGAAATGAGAAATTCTTGAATGAATATCTGGAGATGGATATCTGGTCATAGGAAGCCTGAGGGAGAGGGGAGAATGTTCCACCTGAGACCCAGGTGAGGGGAGTAAGCAGTCATCTTCTCAAGGGGAGAGGACATCATGGAGAGTTCCAGATTCAGATGAAAGGGCAAGTATTGCATGAGGCAAGCTGTTACTCCCCTCAGGAATGTAACTATCATCAAAATGATTCATTACGTCAGAGGCACAAGTTCTATAATTTTCACCAGCTTCCCAACCTCCTCTTCACATACCTCTCCTAAGAAGACCCTCTTTAGTGTGCATCCTGAACCTTCTCTTGCATGTGATAAACAGCAGAAAGAGGTAACAATAGGAATGAGCAGAGTCAGTGTAGAGTTTTTGTTTTGTTTTTTTGTGGGGAGGACGGGGCGGGAAGAAAGTTACTAGCTTGAGAGAAGAATTTGATTCAAAAGAGGTTAAATGAGAATGAAGGAGTTAGGAGCTACCTAGACTGGATTTCAAGGAGGGATTTAAAAAAAAGGAAATTGAGAGAACAAAAAGGATTTATTTTTGTTAACAGTCTAGGTGTTGTTTCTACGGAGGTCACTAAGTTTAGAAGAAATAAGGAATATGCTATTTTCCTGTACATTAAGACCATCTTATGAGATGGGGTCAGCGAACTTTCCCAGTGAAAGGCCAGATAGTAAATATTTTTAATGTCTGTCACAACTATTCAACTTTGCCACTGTCACTTGAAAACAGCCATAGATAATATGTAATCAAATATGTCTGTGTATCAATAAAACTTTATTTAAAAAAAACTTCATTCTAGCTGGGTAGCTCAGTTGGTTAGAGCATCATCCCCATATACCAAGGTTGCAGTTTCAATCACCAGTCAGAGCACATACAAGAATCCATCAATGGGATGCATAAATAAGTGGAACAACAAATCAATCTCTCTCTCTTTTTCCTTTCTTTTCTTTCTAAAAAATCAATAATCAATGAATAAAATTTTTTTTTATTTTAAAAATTTGGTTATGAGACATCGTTTGCTAATTCCTGTTGTCTGAGAGTACTAAGATTTAAACATCTTTCTATTATCCCCACCCCCAACATACTGCTCTCTCCATATTATACATAGACAGAACCATGTGGTGCATTAGTTATATTCAGGTTACAGCAATAAACATAGCAAGTTCTTTCACTGGCCATGTCAGAGAAAATTACAGCTACAGAGAGAAGCATGACTATTAGGCACTGTAAGATCTTGTTTGTTATTTTTGTATAGGATTCCCTATAGTGATCAGAAGGGAAAACTTCATGATGAGAGAGGGCTTATCTTCAAGGGCTTAGTCTGTTCAGGCTGCCATAACTCAACACCAAAGGCTGTGGCTTATAAACAGCAGAAATGTATTTCTCACATCGGTCCAAGATTAAGACACCGGTAGACTTGCTGTCTGATGGGGACCCACTTCCTGATTTGCAGGCAGCCGTATTTCCTCTGTATCCTCACGTGGCAGGCAGCAGAAGTGAGGGAGCGCTCTAGGGTCTCTTTGAGAAGGGCATTAATCTCATTCATGAGGGCTGTGACCTTATATCCTAATCCCAGCACTATATACCATCACATTGGGGGTTAGGTTTCAGTATATGACTTTTGGGGAGACCCAAATATTCCGTCTGTAGCAGGGGCAAAAAAGGAAGAAGGAAGTTGGTGCACTGTAGCTCCTTCGTCCACCTTGCATGAAAGAACCTCCACAGGCAGAAAAGACAGTGACAGGTGAAAAGAGGGAACAAAGGTGATCTAAAAGAAGTGAGGACCTGTAGCAGGCTGGTATGGCTTACCATAGGAAAGTCTATGTGTTTCTCAAGAGAACATTCTCTCAACCAATATCTACAAAGCACCTCCTATGTGCAAGTGCTAAGGGAGGCACTGGAGAGCAGGTAATAAAAAAAATTGTGTCCTTGAGGAGCTAGTCTGAGAGACGACTCCTTCTGTGAGGAAGGGGGAAATCATTTACAGCTGCTGAGAAGTGAAGATCTCTAGGGAAGAAAGTCAATGCTGTCCTGCTCCTTGACCAGGAAAAGGAGATCTGCATCGCTTGGCACTGCCCCGTTTTTGCATTTACATATATCTCCTGAGCTACCGACCACACTAGAGACAGGAAGGAGAAGCCAGCCTTTGCCCAAGAATAGATTTGCAATTCAAGGGCAGAACAGGCCTGACCTGCCAGCCAGCTCATGTGAGATGAGTTTGGACAGGTTATTCTCACCCATTTACACACAGGGACTTGGCCATCGATGATGATAAGAAACCACTATTTCCTCCAAGGCAAAAGTGCTAATCAGCTGAACGGAAGTTTGTTGTGCATGCTGCTAAGGATCCAGATATTTAGAAATGTCTAGTCAATTAGCTGCTTTTTTCACTTTTCAGTTTACTATTATTATTCCTTAGAAACAACCTGCGATGCGATTATTTCTAGATACAAAATCAAGTGTATGATTTGCCAAGAGACTCTCTAGGAAATTTTTGTTCCCTATTTAAATAAAAGTGTGGCCTTTCTGAGCCCTTCAAAGACAGACACAGTCATGGCTATGCCATTGTTTCCCACTATGGTCCAGCCCACTGCCAGGGTCACGGATAGACCTTTCCGTTTCCAATGAGTGACAGTAAAACAGAACACATGGGCTTTATCTTGACTTGTGTCTCCTCTAATAGAATGCTTTTCCTAAACAGTGTGATTGGGGTTTTTTTTGTTGTTGTTCTTGTTTTTGTTTTTTTGTTTTTGTTTTTGCTAGCCAGTGTAGACATTGCTGCTGCAGAAAATCCCCAAGCATTGGCTTTGCAAAAGAATTCTAAAGCTCCTAAAACCAAGGATGGAGTCATAAGAGCCTTTTACCATGAGTCAACCCCATACTTGTTTCATTTACATGCTGCAGAGTTTAGTGCGAACAAAGAACAACTCTGCATTGAACTGACCTGCTAGTTGAAGGCTGAGGCCCAATTTCCCCCTACACAGGCAGAGTCTGGCTGAAGGCTGGAAGGTTACCATAAATTGGCTTGTCTTGTTGAGAAGTCTGATTGAAGTTTTATTGCCTTCTCTTCTGATGTCCAGCCACCACAAACACTTACCAAGGCCCCCACATGCTGCCTTACTTCCTATATCCTATCAGCAAGGGCGTGATGGCAATCTGGAGAACACGGACACTAAATAGCTCCAGGTCCCAGGAGGCTCACTTGGCACTTCAGACTTGAAGGTGTGTGGGCTTTAACCTTGTCCTCCTGAAAGTGTTTGGCCTTCACATAAAATTTTTTTATCCCTCTGCTTTCTCCTGCCCTGTAAGGACAAATCTCTCCAAGAGGAGAAATGACTTTCAGATCACTCAAGGAGTTGATGGTAGATAGACATCAAATTCATATCCATCTTTGTTCTCTAAGACTCAAGGACCACTTTTGCATGCAGACCATAAACTATTGTTCCAGAGCAAGCATGTCAAACTCAAAGGCTAATAGGGGCCAAATAAACAAGGCATGCAGCTCACAGCCCGCAAGTTTGACATGATTGTTCCAGAGTATCCCATGCCCCCGGTCTTTTTGAAAGAAACAGTGGAATTAGGTTTTTACACCTTTTGGATCTCAGAGTGAAAAAGTACATCATCTCAGCACCACCTGTGTTTTGGGTATCAACATTGGTTCAGACTAAGCCACATTCACTCAGGACTTTCTATGTTTCTCCCATCCTGTGTCCAGTCTCTCTCCCTCCCCGTTTCTAGGAGTTCCCCTCACATTTGATTTAATGATCATTCTCCATTTCCTTGACTCTTCCACTACCTGAGGCTCCTCAACTCTTTGATGATTTTGTCTTCCTTCTAGTAGTTTCTCTGATTAATTGTCTTCATTCCTCCTGAAAGGAAGTTCTATCTTTTTTCTCCAGCTGTCTCACTGGTAAGGGAATCTGTTTTCCCTTTAAGGTTAGCAATGGCCATCTAGTGATTCTTCCCTGACTTTCAGATTGGGATCCTGGGGTCATTTGACTTTGAAATTTGACTTTAATACTGGGGCAAATGCGGCCTGCTCCTAGTCTGCTGATATCTGAAGGCAAATTGCTTCAGAATCCACTTGCTCTCTCACCCTTTCCCTCTGGAAATGCTAACCTAGCCTCTAATAGCATTCCATGAAAAATCACTTCTCCAGTTGGTCTCCTTAAATGTCTATTATTGCATTTTAAAACATATAACTTTCAGTTATAGACTCACTGAATCTTGATCTAAAAGAACAATTTAGTCCATTTTATAGTTGAAAGAACCAGAATCCAGATGGCGTAAGTGACTTGACCAAGGTACCACAGTTAAGACTAACTAATGACATTTAAATCATGAATTCCTCTTCCTGCATGTTCCTCTCACCATAATGTCACCTCACTGAGTCGTGCCAGTTTCTCTTCCAATAAAGTTTTACTTAAGAAATACATACCAATTTTACCCCTATAAGACCTTAAACATAAAATCTACTAAACTGAGTGATTCAGTAATTAGAAAGCAGAATAAACATGACTTCTATATCTTTTCCTTACATCTAAACAGTTCTCACCTTTCCCTCTTTGGCCCACTCATCTACCTTCTCAGACATGAAATGATGGTATTTCTGACCAACTTTCCCCAACATGTGTTTTTATGAGATACTTCAGTCAAGAGGGGTTCTGTGTCAAACACGTTTGCAAAATGCTCATAGCACATCGGATCCTTCCCTGCCTTGGGAATTCAAAATGCGTGTCAAAGGCTCTAAGAGTGCTGTAATCAAGAAATTTTCATAGCTTAATTTAATTTAATATCTACCAAGCCTATTTGGCTATGGAATTCTTTTTCTAACAATACACCTATTGAAATCTTGCAGTACACAATTTCAGGAAAAGTAGCTTTGGACTCCATATCTCTATTTCTGTCTAAATCCTGTACTTCCTTGCACTCTTGCCATATTTACACTGCCCTCCAAAAACAGTCTCATTCTATGGACAATCTTTTTAAGTGTCTACTGTGTTATTCATAAGGGCTTGCTATACCCAGGAAAAGTCCCAAACTTGCAATCTAAAATGGGTCGAATCCTAGTCTCACTGGCTACATGACCTTGAAGGAATAGCTTTGCTTTCTATGAATATTGATTTCTTCACCTATAACCTCAACATCGCAATTGCTGCCCTGCCTATATCAGCATTGTTTTGAGGAGTAGCAAAATAAAGATGGGAAGGTATGTCATTCATTCTCAACGATAGTATAAATGCTAAACTTTATTATAATGATAATAACAATGACACTAAACCCCTTTCCTTAAGTAACGCGTTTACAGTAGTGTTAAAAGTTCTCAAAGACTATTAAAAACTGGTCATATTGGGTTTAATCTGTTAATGGGGCACAGGGAAATATGGCTGAAGAATCAAAAACAGAAATTAGCCATTTGCAAAGGAAAAAGAGAAGGTGGCTATAACCCTAGTTAGGGGAGAAAGGTTGGGGGTGGTAGGAGGCGGAGATCTGAAGTCATTCTCTGAGGAGGCAGAGCTTTTACATAATTTCAAGAAGAGCTCCCCTCTGCCCTAGGGGCAGGGGTAAATGGTGAAGCCAGGAGTTGAATGCCTGGAGGAAACATACATGAAATCATTGCTAAATGGAAGGCTTTGGCTCAAGCCTAGTGACCCCTCCTCGGTGACCTGAAGGAAGCCAGAAACCATATGAGAACACATAAGAAACAGCCTTTGTGAGGTACCCTTTGTTCCAGAGGAAAGAAGGCAAATAGGACTAGATGTCAGCAACTGCAGTTCAACAATTCAGAGCTGAACCAGAGAAATACTAGTTTCTCAGAGATGGGTTTGTATGTGTGTGTCCTCATCTGCCAGGCTGGTGACCAGAAAAACATCTGTTACACATTTTAATGAGGGGTTCAGAACACACGACGCCATAACCCAAAGGAGTGATGTAAATGATGGGGAAATTTAGAGATCACAGCCGGCCAGAAACTAAATGTGACATTGGCCCTTTAAGGCTTTGTCCTTCTGACCGTTCCAGGTTCCTAATCCTCCTGCCAAGTGGGCTGGAGGCCAAAATATTTTTAACTTTGCATTTATTTCAGAATGTTAATCTCATAGGCAACCAATTCCTATTTAATAAACTCAGGCTCCTCAGGCCCTCCCCTTCGGGAATGCCTGCGTCTGCTCTCCCCAAGGTTCGGCGTACATGTGCCTGCCCTGTCTTTTTCTGGTGGGGAGGGTGTTGACACAGGAGTGTCAGGCCATCACGCAGCTGTCATCAGCCCCATGCCACAGATGGTACCTCAATTATGCATCTCCTTCCCAAGGCACTTGCCTCGGCCTCTGGATCTCACTGCGGGCTCTAGAAGCCAGGAGAGGCAGAGACACCAACTCAAGATGGGCTCTAGAGCCCTAGCTCTATGACCCACCACAGACAAGTGGGTTTCCTTCACCCCCTCTTCCAGCCCCCTTTTAAATCACTAACCACAGAAGGTAAGGAGAAAGCACTTGAATTACAAAGATTTCCATTTATTACTCAGGCTGCCCCTCCACAAAGTGTGCCTTTTCCCCTTTGGCAAGAACAGATCACTATTGACACTTTTAGAAGGCCCTGGGCCCCTCTCAATTATGGGGCTAATCTCTGCCTGCTCTGAAAGCAGAATTCTTTTCTAACTAGATTTTTTAGAAAGTTGAGAAGCTACTCTTTGCTTTATTCATTGGAACGACTCTGTGAGCTAATGTGTTCTCCTGTCAGTATATTTCATGAGTTCGGCAACATCTGCAGGATGTGGAAAAAAACAGAAACAAACCAGATGTTTCAGAAAGGTAGCTCCACTAAGCCTCCTTAACATAATTATTGCAATATCACATCCGCATTTTATTGTCCCTCTTCTATATTTATATGCTGCTAACTTTTCCTTCAGAAAGCCAAACCAGTGGCTCTGAGTTCCTTCTAAACAGATTTGCAATCTTGAAAAAAAAAAAATGACATATATCTTCCATTAAATCCAAATTTCCTTTATCAAATTTTACAGGGAGAAAAATAGATTAAGGAAATGTAGATATTTATCTCAGCCTTCAACATTTACACTCATTTAGTTAATTAGCACTTAATTACACTGTCAAAGGAGAAAATTTTACCACGGACAGACCAGTGCCCACCCCTCAGGCCCTCACTTCTTTAGGAAGGCAGACCTTCGCTCAGAGCCAACTCTTCCTCCAAGAAACATTTGTAATGATTACTTGACAAGGAGTGCAGATACAAAATTGTGCAACTGAGAGCCATCACTCACCGGAGCCCCGCCAGAGTCCTCAAACTGGAGCAACAGTGCCCCCCAAAGTAAGCAGCCAGAACATCCTGTTAGTGAACTGGGCGTCCCAAACTTCTATTTTCTGCTTTATAAGCCGAGGAGCTATTTTAAGAGTTGCTGGCCGAAAAACAGGCTCTATTACAACCAGACGAGCATTCCAACCAAGCTGGGGAGCCTCGGCTGGAAACAGAGACTGTTTCCACCTATTTTAACTCAGACGCCAGGAATTCTCTAAGGAGGAGGTGGGGGTGGGGAGCAGGAGAGACACAGTAGAAAATTGGAAAACTTCAGAAGTTTGCCAAACTCGGGAGAACAAAGCATAACCAGATTAATGCATAAATCTTATTAACCAAAATGCAGCTGAATAGAGTCATTTGTCATCAGAGTTTCTCCATCTTTTAACAAATGGCAATAATTTTTGGTCTCACAGGTTCCCTGCCAAGTGGAAGACCTCATTAAAGCTGTTGGAAAAACAATAGTATTCTAATTAGCTTAATTAGAATAGAATGAATTATCAACACAATTTTTAAAAACAATATACAATTAGCCCTTTAAAAAAAAAGCCAAAGGCTCCATTTTTCAAAATAGGAAATGAAGCAGAACACCCTTCATTTTATTGTTAGGGCAAAATCCTAGACACCATGGTACAGTGGTATGAGCTTATAACGAAAGCAACAGTCCCCCCTCCTCCAGTGACTCCCTTTGTGCACTGACTAGAAGGCCTTTGGCTCTAAGAATGGAAACTGCATTAAGCTAGAGCCTGACCCAATTTTTTTCTTTCAAGTTCTAAGCCCTGTTTTCTATTTTCTCTTCTATCTTGGAATGGGGTCACTCTATAAAAGATGAAATATCACATTCCTGAATGACAATGAACTGGTGATGTCATATCAGCTTGTTTGGCTTTTATACCGCTCTCGGAGGTATTGCGAAGAGAAAAGATATAATAATAATGTGGTGTTGGAAATAGGAAATGAAAGCCAGGAAGCTGAAAACCAAACTTTTAAAAACAAATTATATAATCAACAACATAATCATAACCACCTATGAGCAACTGCTCCTTCCCTTCCCCAAAAAAATCTACAATGAGAATCCCACCCATGATAATCCCACCAGAATGGCTAGAATTAAAAGGACTGATGATACCAAGTGATTCTAAGAATGGGAAGAAATCAGAATTCCCATGCATTTTTAGCAGGAACGTAAATTGGTACAACCACTTTGGAAAATGATGGTATTTATTAAATACTAGGGGCCCGGTGCACAAGATTCGTGCACGGGGAGGGGGGGGGGGAGAGGTCCCTCAGCCCAACCTGCCCCCTCTCACAGTCTGGAACCCCTCAGTGGATGTCCTATGATGGCCCCAGTCTGCCAGGCGCCTTGTGTGTGTGTGTGTGTGTGTGTGTGTGTGTGACCACTGGGGACCTGCCCCCAGCCGCATCTGAGGCTCGGAGCAGTCCTCCTGTGTGTGTCTACCTGCTGGGGGCCTGCCCCCAGGCTTGGAACAGGCACCCCCTCTATGTTGATCTCTCAAACTCTTGCCCTCCTCTGCATGTTGTTCTCTTTTTTTGAGCTGTAGCCAGGGCTGGGTGCTGCCTGCCTCCCAAGCTTGCCTACTGCCCATCTTCCTCCAGCCACCAGGAAGCAGGGAAAACCCCGCCTCGTGGTCAGGCCAGCCTTTTCCTGCTCCCTGATCCCCAGAAGGGACCTGGGGAGCCCCCAAGCAGGCCCCCAGCCCCCAAGAGCTTGCTTTCCCGCTCCCCAGTGCCCCCCAAAGGGCCTGGGGAGCCACCAAGCAGGCCGCCAACTCTTTTCCACTCACTGGTCCCCTGCTGCCTTCCTTTCCCACTCCCCGGTGCCATCAAAGGGTCTGGGGAGCTGCCAAGCAGGACCCCGGCCACTTCAGCCTTGCTTTCCCACTCCCCGGTGCCCTGTAAAGGGCCTGGGAAGCTGCCAAGCAGGCCCCTGACCCCCACTGCCTCTTTCCTGCTCCCCAATGCTCTGCAAGGGGACTGGGCAGCAGCCAAGCAGGCCGCCAACCCTGCTGCCTCTTTTCCACTCACGGGTCCTGGGTCCTGCGCTGTCCTGCCCTGCAGCCGCTCTGTGTACTCAGGAGGTCCCTCAGCTCGGCCTGTGCCCTCTCACAGTCTGGGACCCCTCTGGGGATGTCCACCTGCTGGCGTGCCTGACCAGGCTAGATGAGGGGCTGATGGCTGTCTCCAGGCTGGCCAAGACCCCCAGGAATGTTCCTCACCCCATTGGGTTGTGGCTAGCATGGGTGACGGGCTGATTGGCGCTTTCAGGCATTAAGGCTGCCCACAGCTCCCATTGACCCAATGTCCCAGCAAGGCTGGCTGGACCCAGGTTTCTGGGGTTTGTTTATCTTCTATAATTGATACACTGTTCCTTTGAGCCATCCTACTAACTACTAAGGAAGCTTCCTCTGTGCTTCACCTGGCGGTGTCTATAATGAGACAATGTTACTCTTAGGCCTGCTGTTTCCTTCAGCTCCCGAGGATTCTATGGTTGTTATTATGTTGCAAATGTGTGTTTCGCTAGAGCCAGTTTAAGCGGAGCGGGTGCAGTTTCACTTTCCCTCCTGCTGCAATGGAAGCTGTCGTTTACTCAGGTCTGTGAGTGGCGGCCTCCATGTTGGCTGGGCTAATTTGCATACAGCCATTCTGATTGGCTGGTGGGCGTGGCTTACCCCATCTCGGAGAAACAGTTAATTTCAATATTATGCTTTTATTAGTTAAGATAAAAATCCTAAGACCCAGCAATTTCACTCCTGAGTATATATATCCAACCTATGTCCATTAAAAGGCATGTACAAGGATGCTCATGGCAGCTTTATTCAAAATAGCTCTAAATTGGTAACATCCCAAAGGTCCATCACCAATAAGAGAAATTGTAAGATGTTCATTCCATAGAACATTACATAGCAATACTTCCCAGACACAAATCAGTGTGTACTACATGCATTCACTTACACTTTATTCAAAAATAGGCAAAACTAATCAGTGGTGATATAAGCAGTCTTGGTGGTGGCTGTAGTGACTACACATGGCATGAGGGAACCCTGTGAGATGTGTGGGATTGTGTACAGCACAATCCCACACATCTCACAGGGTGTAGTTACATTGGGTATATGCATAGGTCAAATTTCATGCAGCTGGCTAGTTAAGATGTATGCACTTTTTGTATAGTACATCCAAAAAGTAAACGCAAAAGCAAGAGAATGGCAAATCTATATATATAAAAGGCTAATTGCAAAGTGTCCCCTCTGGAGTTCACCAGGAGACTGGGAGTTCAATCACTCGCTATGATGTGAACTGACCACCAGGGGGTGGCACGGAACATGGCGGGTGACCAACAGTGGCTGTGGGGCACTGAGGAAGCAAGGGAAGGAGGAGGCAGAGAGGTGGCGAAGCAGGAAGGCTGGGAGGTGGGGAAACTGATGAGTCCTGATCGCCAGCCAGGTCTAGGGACCCTACCCATGAATGAATTTCATGCACCGGTCCTCTAGTCTATAATAATAACAATGTAATATGCTAATTAGACCAGATATCCTTCCAGATGATCTTCCAGATGAAGCTGGGGCTATGAGGGAAGCTCAGTTCCCAGGTGACAGAGGGAAGCTGGTGCAGGCAGCTGGGAAAAGGAAGGCCTACTCTTGCACGAATTTTATCCATTGGGCCTCTAGTAAATAAATAAAAAGAAAGAAAATCAAACAAACAAAAAACCTCCATGTAAGTCATCAGCTTTACCCTCCAGGGCTTCCCACTGGCTTTGACAATGATCTACAAACTCTTCACTTGGCCTGCAAAGATCATGCATGTTCTGGGCCTAGATTATCTGAACATTTCTCACCACTTCTTGCCCCACTTCCTTTTGCTGACTCCCTTCCTGCCTCACTGATATTTTTCTCCTCTAAAACACCAAGTTCATTGTGATCTAGGTTTTTGGCATGTGTTCTTCACTCTGCATGGAACCTTCTCCCAGATTCCCCCAAGATCACCCTCAACTCATCACTCAGATCTCAGTTCAAATGAGATCTCAGGGAGGGACCTGCTGACCACCCTACCTAAAG
>PVJC01024279.1:0-25037 GCA_004026665.1 Murina feae
GACTCTGAATAGTCATTGCAATCCAAGAAAGGAAAACAAATCTGGAGATACCACACTACCTGATTTCAAAATGCATTGCACAGCTATAGTAATCAAACAACATGGTACCGGCATAAAAGTAGACACATAGACTAATGGAACAGAATTCAGAACCCAGAAATAAACCTTTGCATATTTGGTCAGCTAATATTTGACTATGGAGCCAAGAATACTCAATGGGAAAGATAGTTTCCTCAATAAATAGTGGCTCAGTTGGTTGGAGTGTTGTTCTGTACACCAAAAAGGTCGTGGGTTCACTGGACCTAAGTTGTGGGGCATGTAGAGGAGGTAATCGATTGATGTTTCTCTCTCACATCAATGGCGCTCTCTCTCTCTCTCTCTCTCTCTCTCTCTCTCTCTCTCTCCGCCCCCCCCTTTCTCTAGCATGTCCTTGGATGAAGATTAAAAAAGAAAAAAAAAAGCTACACTAATCAAGTCAATATGTTATTAGTGGAGATATAGACACACGAAGAGCAATGAAATAAAATAGAAAACTCATAAATATGGCCAATTTCTATAAAAGTGCAAACAAATGTAATATAGTAAGATAGTTTTTTCAACAAATGATATTGGAACAATTGGGCATTTATATACAAAAAAATAATGCTCAGCCTATACCTTACAGTTTTTTCAACAATTAACTCCAAACGGATCATAGATCTGAATGTAAAATATAAAGCAATTTAAAAAATGTAGAATAAGCCATAGGAGAAAATCTTTGTGATCTTGAGTTAGACAGAGTTCTTTAATTCATGCACAAATTTGTGCACCGGGCCTCTAGTATCCAATAAAAGACGTGTGTCTAGAATATTTAAAGAACTCAAAGCTCAAAAAAAAAAAAAAAATAAGCAAAAATAGGCAAAAACTTTGAACAAAGACTGTATATCTTCTATAATTGAAACATTGTTGCCTTGAGTGGAGGCTACAGCCTGCCTAGGCAGGCAACGAAGCCTCCTGTTTGCTTCAGCTCCGTGGTTTCTATAATTGAAACTTTGTTGCTTTGAGCCAGAGGAGGCAGGCAGTTTCCTCCAAACAAAAGCCTCCTGTTTGTTCTAGCTCCGTGGATGCCAGCTGCCATCTTGGCAGGGTTAATTTACATATAGCTGCTCTGATTGGCTTGTGGGTATGGCTTGGCTGGTGGGCATGGCTCAGGTGTCTTGGAGTGAGGGTCAATTTGCATATTACTCTTTTATTAGATTAGATAATTTTTTTAAAATGGTGGTTCAGGGAACAGGGGCTTAAACCATGTCAGCAAGAGTTAGCCCCCCCCCCTCCAATTCTTGTCTCTTCCATTCTAGGCGTTCTCTTTGACAGGACCTACTCTCATTGGATCAGCTGGGCACCCCTGCAGCCTATGGGTCAAACTGATCCTATCTATGGGGACTGAAAACGAGGGAAATGTTGTTCCTTGAAGAAAAATAAAGTTGCTGTTACTGGAATAAAGAGAATACTAGTATATACTAGCTCTGGCTGCTGTGGTTCAGTTGGTTGCACATTGTCTCTGGGCCTGTTTGAGTACCAGTCAGGGCACATGTCCGGGTTGTGGGGCTTGATCTCCAGTAGGGGGATGTACAGGAGGCAGCTGATATCTCTCTCTCTCTCTCTCTCTCTCTCTCTCTCTCTCTCTCTCTCTCTTATTAAAAGAGAAAGAGAATATATGCTAGACAGGCAGAAACCATAGATATCTGGTACTTTAATTATGGATCATTTTATACCTTGTTCACTATGTACTAGCTTATCTATAAACCATATATTCCTTAAAACCGAGGGCTCTTATTTATTTATTTTCTTTTAAAAAAAATATATTTTATTGATTTTTTTTACAGAGAGGAAGGGAGAGGGATAGAGAGATAGAAACACTGATGAGAGAGAAACATCGACCAGCTGCCTCCTGCACACTCCCCACTGGGGATGTGCTTGCAACCAAGGTACATGCCCTTGACTGGAATTGAAGCTGGGACCGTTGAGTCCGCAGGCTGACTGAGCCAAACCGCTTAGGGCCTTATTTATTTTTTTTTAGCTTCGGACACTATGCGCATTTTCGTCCACAAATTAGGTGAGAAGAGGATTAGTAGTACGCATGAATGATAGAATGAGTGATAACTATGCGTTTATGAGTATGCTTGCAAAGCTACACATTTGTGTGTACATCCAGACCTCGAAAGGCACATTATTTCATGTTTCCCTGCAACCACATTAACAGCCCTGTTCCCGTTCAATCTTGCTCCTCTTCACGGAGGTTTTAACATGTGCAGCTCCATTTCCCAACAATGGCAGATCAATCATTGCATCATCATCCATCATGTCTGAGCTCTCAGTAATGAAGGTGTCTTTCTTTGCACATTAACAATTTGGGTGAGCAAAAGAGCCGTAAAGATGTATGACAGGAGACTGAAGAATTGGATTAAACAAAGTTAAACAAGATTCCACTTTCTGGGTCCCTCTTCGCTGCAGGAACGTGTTGATCCACTGAATAAAGGAGCCAATTGTTTGGAAGTTTTCTCTTCCAGTTCTCAGAAGAAGATCATACTGAAATCATTTTTTGCTCTTATTGGAATAACTGAAAGCTGGGGAAAACAACCCCAAACAATGACTCCTTTATTTTGAAGTTATTAAAGGAAATATTTTATCTACTTAAAATCATAATTTATAGCAGCTGAGGGGTTTATGTTAATTTCTCTAATGTAATTTAGGGGCACTCATCACTGCAGCCACAAGGCCTGGCAAATCAATCATTGCATCATCATCCATTGTATGATTTGGGCCTCACATCTCTGTTTCCCTCGTCACTGTCCACTTCCCAGGCCTTGGAATATTTAGTGCACACCTGCCTGTTGTCTATTTCTCAGGCTTAACACTTAATTCCCACTCAGGGTCTGTGCTGTTTCCCATTGTTCTGGCTCAGGGTTTCCTAACCTGGGCACTAGTAACATTTTGGACTGGATTAGTCTTTGTTGTGAGGAGCTGTCCTGTGTGTTCTCAGATATTTAGCAGTACGGCTTATATCAGAAGCTATGGGGGAGGCAGAGGGAGAGAGGCCCCAGCATCTATAATTTGTAAAGCTCCCAGGTATTTCCCATGTAGAGCTCCAATTAAACTCTGGGTCCCAAGTCTCATCAACTCTCCAGCAATTAAATGCCACTTTGCATGAAATACGGGGAAGAGAAGAACAAATGAAATGAAGCAATCAGACAAATCAAGAAGGAGTGACAACCCAGTCTCTCTAATAAACAGAACAATGGCATTAAAAAAGGGAAGACATCCCAGAATGGCTACCATCCACAAATCAACAAAGGACAAGTGCTAGCGAGAATGTGTAGAACAGGGAACCCTCGTGCACTGTTGGTGGGAATGCAGACTGGTGCAGCCACTATGGAAAACAGTATGGAGTTTCCTCAAAAAATTAAATATGGAACTGCCATTTGACCCAGTGATCCCACTTCTAGGAATATAGCCTAAGAAACCTGAAACACCAATCAGAAAGAATGTATGCATCCCTATGTTCATAGCAGCACAATTTACCATAGCTAAGATCTGGAAACAGCCTAAGTGGCCATCAGTAGATGAGTGGATAAAAAAGCTGTGGTACATTTATATCATGGAATACTATGCAGCAGTAAAAAAGAAGAATCTCTTACCCTTTGAGACAGCATGAAGGGACCTGGAGAGGATCATGCTAAGTGAAATAAGTCAGTCAGAAAAAGACAAGTATAAATTATCTCATTCATATGTGGAATCTAAGTAATGAAATAAACTGATGAACGGAGATCCAGAGACATGGAAGCTTGGAACAGAGATCAGAATCTAAATGGGAAGGTGGGGGAGGGTGGGTGGGTGGGGAGTAATCAAGCAAGAACCTTGCATGCATATATGCATGACCCATGGCCACAATGGTGTTGTGAGGGCCTGGGGCGAGGGGGGGGAGGAAGAAGGGAAGGGGAGGCTGGAGGGGGTCAATGGGGGGAAAAGGTGACATATGTAATACTTTCAAAAATAAAGAAATTTTTTTTTTAAGGGAGGACATCCAATACTGTACTTTTTCTATTTTGGAGTCAGATCTTCACTTTCTTTTTAACAATAAGGTAAAGAAATCTCTGGGGGTGACGCCCAGGACTCTGCATTTTAACCCTGTCTTCAGGGGTTCCTGGTGCAGAATTAAACTGCAGGTTCCTGCTCTGCCCCTGGGCTTCTTGTTCCCACTCAAGTGGGTTCTGGCACTAAAAGCACAGCTCTCTCTCTCTTTTTTAAAACAAATTTTAGAGAGAGGAAGGGAGGGAGAGAGAGAGACTGAGAGAGAGACATCGACCAGTTTTCTCCCACTGGCACCCCAACCAGGGATTGAACCTGCAACCTGCCTTGACCAGGAATCGACACTGCCACCTTTGGGTGTGCCAGATAACACTCCAAACAACAGTGCCACACAAGTCAGAGCAAAAACACATTTCTTTTCAGTTTGGCAACAGCATTTGGACTGGCTACACTTTTTCTGGGGTTGTCTACCTCTGTACTACTCAATACAGAAGCCACCTCCACATGTGGCTGGTCCCAAATTTTGTCCAGTAGGTGTAAAAGAGACACCAGATTGCAAAGACAGCACTGGGGGGAGGGAACAGAATATCCCATCAATAAGTGTATATTGATTTCATGGTAAAATATGATATTTCAGATATCTTGGGTTAAATAAAATTTATTCAAACAGATTTGTTTCTTCTTTTGTAAGACAGCTACTAGGCATTTTAAATCACATACGTGGCTCATATTATATTTCTATCTAACAGCTTAACTCCAGGGCTTTGCTACTCAAAATGCAGTCCATTGTCCAGCAGCTGCAGTGTCCTCTGGGAGCTTGTTAGAAATGTAGGATTGAGCCCCGTTTAGGAGTAGAGTCAGACTCTGCATTTGACAGAGATCCTCCGCCTCTGCCTGCCTCTCAGGCTCCCTCTCACCTTTCACATCTGCACTGTCTGCAACCCTGTGGCTCAGAGGCTCAGCTGACTCATTTAGTCCATCCCCTGTCCCACGCAGCCCTGCGTTCACATTCTCTGAAGTACATCCTCCTCCTCCTCAAGTTATCCACCTTTTCGTGCAGGGACAGGAAGCCAAATTTCCGCCTCTTTTAACCTCTTTCCTGCAATTTAAGTCTTTTAATATCCAGCTCTGTTCTCAATTACTATAGCATGCCAGTTGCTTTTTTTCTTTCTTTCTCATTAATACTTCCTCTTCTAGGCCTTCTCTAGACTGTTTTTCTTTCCTTCGCTGATTCCATATTTGTCTCTCAGGCCCTTTTTCCCAGCCCTTCAAATCCTGGTTGGCTCCCTTCTGGAGGCGCTGATCCCCTCAAACAAATTCCCTGAGCGCTGGGTGTGACCAGCCCGTTCTTTATAGGAAATCAGAAGGTGGCTGATGCCTCTAAGGTCATTTGCAGAAAGGGCTAGGATAAATGTTCCCGCCTTTGGAAGGTCAGACAAAAGAAGAAAAGGACAGGGAGGGGCTGAGCTCCTGGGAGACCAAACAGGAAGCAGTAAAGTGAAGTGCATTTGCCTGTAGGAGCAGGAGAGGATGCGGGGAGGAACTCAGTGATTCTAATTTTGGCTCTTTCATTAGCTTTCATCACAAACTCAGGAAAAGTCACCAAGCCCAATGGTCCCAATTTCCTCCAGTCAATGGGGACAGCGTTACCCTTTGCCCTACAAGGAACTTTGAAGACTGGGATACAAAATAAATAACAATGAGCACTCTTTAAAAAATAAAAACAAGCTAGTGTCCTTGTTCATGAGCAACATTTACTTCAACATGAGCTTTGACAATTATTTTCTCGATTGGCATTTCTATGCATTTTATTGGTCAAATGGATAGTACCTCCATTTTGAAAAGCTAAACAGTCTAAGCAAGTCGTTCTTCCAGAACAGCTCACTGATAGAAACCGGGTCGAAAATCCATTTATTTGATTTGGTGATTCAGGGACCCTCACTTCCACAAGTGAAACTAGCAATTTAATACTCAACAAAGAGCTCCTTCATGACAAAGAGGAAATTTAAGTGCTGTTGTGCCCACATTAAAGCTAGAAATATTCAGTAGTGGAAATCTTTGGAAACTGGAAACAAACTCTTTTTTAAAAACTATTTTTTTTATTGATTTTAGAGAGGAAGAGAGAGAGAGAGAGAGAGAGAGAGAGAGAGAGAGAGAAACATCAATGATGAGAGAGAATCATTGATCAGCTGCCTCCTGCACACCCCCCTACTGGGGAACAAACTTGCAACCTGGGCATGTGCCCTTGACCAGAATTGAACCTGGGACCCTTCAGTCCACAGGCTGATGCTCTATCCTCTGAGCCAAACCAGCTAGGGCCAAACCCATTTTTACAGAACTCATTTTAAAGCAGTTATATAAAATTCTAGTGCCTATTTCTTCCAGTTTTTAAAAACTTTTGCTCAAAGTGATCCCAGGCCTCTGAATGCTAAGCCTCATCACCATATAATGTTTTCCTGCAAAAAAAAAAAATTTTTTTTTAATGCTACAACAGGTACATTCCCTCTGCAATGTGATAAAATTCCATTGCATTTAACATTCATACTTGACCATTTAAAAATTGCCCATATTCTGCATTTCCAAGACACTTTACTTCTATCAATTAATATCACAGCTGGGAAAGTGACTTTTATGCTTTTCTCCAGGCAAACAAGCTAAGAGTTTAAGGGATTTACCCTTTCTGAGAGAGGAGTCCAGGGACAGAACTCCAAGATTTGAACCCGTACAAAGACCATTAAGGCAATTTTTGAGGAAGTTAAATACTTAGCTGGCGATGTTCAACTGCCTTTGAAGAAAACAGCTGTTGGCCGAAATGGAGACCCCCTGGGAATTTTATGGATTTTAAGGGTCTGGAAGATCTACATGAGGTGGATTGACTTCTTTCCCAGGAGGCACCATGTGAAAGGCAAATGGGCCAGTGATAACGATAAGCTGACATTTCTTGGAGCAGTGACAATATGCACAGGAACTTATTTGTATGATCTTATTATCTCTCCGATGTGTTGGCGTGTGTATCTTATTATTTCTATTTTAAAAAATAAAAACCTCAGAGAGATGTCATAACTTGTCTAAGGTCAAAGGCTAAAATTTGAACCAAGAATCTGAAGTTAAAAACTCAAGCTCTAACCAATATCCTCCCAATGTTAACCCTGTAATTAAATCTGCAGAAGTCATTCACCTTCTAAAATCAAACAGCCACACCCACTCTGCTTCACTTACAGGATGTCAGTCATAATGACTTATTTAAGCTTGAAAGCCTGGTAGACGAACCTTACTGACTTCAAAGTTCACATTATTAAATGTTGACATGCTACATCATTATTTCTAGTTCTCAGTGGTAAACTGCATCTTAGAACAGAATAAACAGTTTGGAGATAAAGTGAATGACAAGGGCATTGATTAATTAGGAGCACTGAGAGCAAGCCCTGGCCCATGTCGCTCAGTGGTTGGAGCATCATCCCAGGCACCAAAGAGTCTCAGGTTCCATTCTTGGTCCAGGGCATGCACTTGGGTTGCAGGTTTGATCCCTGCCCTGGTCTGGGTGAGTGCTGGAGGCAACCAACGGATGTGTCTCTCTCACATCAATGTTTCTCTTTTCCTCTCCCTCTTCTCTTTCTCTCCTTCTCCCTTCCAGTCTCTAAAAAAGCAATAAAAAAAATCCTCAGGTGAGGATTAACAACAGCAAAAAAAATTTTTTAAGAGTATCAATAGCTCTTATTTTGAAATTATCAAAAGCAACAAGCTAAATTCAAGGCATACCTGTGTATCTTTATCAATTTCTACATCTTATCTATTTTTTCTTTGTTAATCCTCACCTGAGGGTATTTTTCCCATTGATTTTAGAGTAAAAGGGAGGGAGAAGGGAGAGAGAGAGAGAGAGAGAGAGAGAGAGAGAGAGAGAGAGATCAATGTGAAAGAGACACATTGATTGGTTGCCTCCTGCACATGCCCCATGGGAGCTGGGGTTCAAACCTGCAACCCAAGTACCTGAAAGGGAATCAAACCTGAGACCCTTTGGTGCATGGGTTGATGATCCAACCACTGAACAACACCAGCCAAGGCTTGATCTATTTATTTATTTTTTAAATCTTTATTGTTCAGATTATTACAGTGTTCCTCTCCCCCCCCCATAGCTCCCCTCCTCCCAGTTCCCACCCCACCTTCTGTCCTTCCTCCTTCCCACCCCCTCCCCGTTCTCATCCATAGGTGTATGATTATTATCCAATCTCTTCCCACACCCACAACACCCCTTTCCCCCCGAAAATTGTCCATCCAATCCCTTTCTATGTCTCTGATTCTATACTATTCACCAGTTTATTTTGTTCATTAGATTTTTTATTCACTTGATTTTTAGATTCACTTGTTGATAGATATGTATTTGTTGTTCATAATTTTCATCTTTACTTTTTCTTCTTCCTCTTCTCAAAGGATACCTTTCAGCATTTCATATAATACTGGTTGGGTGGTGATGAACTCCTTTAGCTTTTTTGTCTGTGAAGCTCTTTATCCGATCTTCAATTCTGAGTGATAGCTTTGCTGGGTAAAGTAATCTTGGCTGTAGGTTCTTACTATTGATCACTTTAGATATTTCTTGCCACTCCCTTCTGGCCTGCAAAGTTTCTGTTGAGAAATCGGCTGACAGACGTATGGGTTCCCCCTTGTAGGTAACTGACTGCTTTTCTCCTGCTGCTTTTGAAATTCTCTCCTTGTTTTTTGCTCTTGGCATTTTAATTATGATGTGTCTTGGTGTGGTCATCTTTGGATTCCTTTTGTTTGGGATTCTCTGTGCTTCCTGGACTTGGAAGTCCACTTCTTTTATCAGGTAGGGAAAGTTTTCTGTCATTATTTCTTCAAATAGGTTTTCAATATCTTGCTCTCTCTCTTTTTCTGGCACCCCTATAATTCTGATGTTGGTACGCTTGAAGTTGTCCCAGAGGCTCCTTACACTGTCTTCATATTTTTGGATTCATTTTTCTTTTTGCTTATCCATTTGGGTATTTTTTTGCTTCTTCGTATTTCAATTCTTTGACTTGATTTTTGCGTTCCTCTAATCTGTTTTTGGATCTCTGTATAATATTCTTTATTTCAGTCAGTGTATGCTCAGTTTCTAGTTGGTCCTTTTTCATATCCCAGAGGGTCTCATTAGATTTGTTGAGGGTCTCACTAAGTTTATCAGTGGTTTCTAGAAAATTTTTGAAAAACCTTATAACCGTGGTTTTGAACTCTATATCCTATCATTTGCTTTCCTCCTTTTCTGTCATTTGTGATCTGTTTTTTTGTCTCTGCATTTTGGCTGCTTCCCTGGGTTGATAGAGTGGCTTTCTGTGTTAGGTGATCACTGAGAGGAAATGAGCTGTGTCTATAGTGGGAGAACTTCTGTGCAGGAGACACCCTTATGGAGCAAAAGTTGTTTCAGTGGGACTTTGGTGCTCACTGCATCTTCCCCAAGTGTGTCCCTTATGAATCTGAGGAGTTGTATTTAGCATTGTACCACTCAGACCCCTGGGTACACTGGCACTTGTATCTCCAAGGAGTTGCTATTTTAGCCTTTGCCTGAGGCTACTCAGCCTTTTATATGCAAAAGCCTCTGCGATACAGGTTGGGTGGGGTGGGGTCTCAGGGAGTCTACAGGGTGGAGCAACCATCTATGGCTGCTTCTCAGCCCCGCCCTAAAAGGTGCCGGGTCTCAAGCCACTCTGGAGTTCCTCCCGGTGCCTGAAGTGCCAGACAGTGCCAGGCGGTGCCAGACAGTCCAGCTCCTCCCCGTATGGTTCTGAATCCCCAGAAACTTGCCTGGAACCGGAGTTCAGAGCCGACAGGAGCTTGTGCCTCCCTCCGGTTCAGAATGCTGCCAGCCCTTTCCGCGAGCCCCTTGCACGCGCCTCCGTACATCTTCACTTTATTTCCGCATCTCCTCTGAGTCTCAGTCTCTTTCTAGTTGTAGAATTTCCACTCAGCCAGCCTTCCTATGGGTCTGGGTGGTGTCCGTTTTTTCTTTTCATTGTTGTTTTAAAATGGTTGTGCCCAGCAGCAATTCTGGTGTTCACCTATGCCACCATCTTGGTTTCTCTCCAAGGCTCGATCTATTTAAAAAAATATAGCATAATTGCTTTCTTTGCAGTAAGAGAAAAGGGCAAAAAGTTATCCAGGGTATTGTGTACTTGATTGTCAATTCATTTTAAGTGCAGGCAATTCCAATTCCCTCCACTATACAATTTTTTTTCTACTCCATTTCTCAGAGATTTTGTTTTAAGCCTTAACAAATTACTAACATTATTTTAAGATATAAGTATCTATTAGTATGTAGGCTTATCAGTAACACTAAAATAATAGCAGGGCTTTCTGTGAATATTTTTGGCTATTTGATATTTATATATGAAAGTCTGATCTTTCAACCCTTAGCTGAAGTGTTACACTAGCATTTAGACCTTGATTATCTTTTCCCTACTTCTGCTCCCATCATCTTGAAACCATCAGGGCTTTCTGTTTGTTTGTTTGTTTGTTTTGTTTTTTTAAAAATATATATATTTATTGATTTTTTACAGAGAGGAAGGGAGAGTGGTAGAGAGTTAGCAACATCAATCAGCTGCCTCCTGCACACCCCTTATTGGGTATGTGTCCGCAACCAAGGTACATGCCCTTGATCGGAACCAAACCTGGGACCCTTCAGTCGGCAGGCCAATGCTCTATCCACTAAGCCAAACTGGTCAGGACTGTTTGTTTGTTTTTAATCCTCACCTGAGGATATTTTTCCATTGATTTTTGTTAGAGAGAGTGGAAGGGAGGGAGGAGGGAGAGAGAGAAAAAAAAGTCCACGTGAGAGAGTCACATTGATTGGTTGCCTCCCCCTCGGGACCCACCCAGGACTGGAGGTACTGGGAATCAAACCCGTGATCCTTTGGTCTGTGGGCCAATGCTCTGACCACTGAGAAAAATGGCTAGAACAAGGGTTTTGCGTTTTTATAAAAAACTTAGACTTTGTAAAATGATGATCTTTGGTTGAATTAGGCCCACTGACATTTTTTTTGCTAACATTTGAACTCATTACTAATTGTAAAATTCTGGAAATCTTACACATGTATATATTTCTACTTTCTCTTGAAAAATCAGAAGGTCTGGATACACTGAGTCCATATTCTCTGACACAGCTTGATAGTGAATGCCTTCTTCTGACAGATTAAGAATGCCTCAAGTCCCCGCTATTCCATATTCTCACATCTGGCAACTCCCTTCAGTTCACTTAGGTTTATTGTTGACTTCATCCTGCATCACCCCTTCCCCCACCTCATTTTCTTTGTTCAGAGCTATATTCCTAACATCTATAGCAAAGCCTGGTACTTAGTAAGTGCTTGATAAACGCATGGTGGGGCAAAAGTAGGTTTACAGTTGTACATAATGGAAAATCTATATCTATAAAAGGCTAAGTGACCGATCATACGTACTTCTGACCAACTGACCTGCTGGTACATATGATGCAATTTAAAAATAAACATTAATTTGTGCATGTGCAATACATATAAAGCTCTCACTGGCGCCAATCGCACACATATGTTTCGATCTGTCATTGTTGATTGTGAATTTGGTTGTTTTTGCTGACATTCTAAAACTGAAAGAAAGCAGTGTCATGGATAGAATATGTCGGAAGACCAACTATTGGCACAACGTACTGCTAAATCTGAAAGAAGCAGCATCATTGACAGAATGTATCTGAAGACAAACTAAGGGCAAATAGCGATATTAAAGTATTTCTTCTAATTAACTTCCTTTCAATGTGCATGAATCCATGCACCATGCAACTAGTAATACAATAATTAATAAAGAATAATATAAGAATAAACTCTGTTTCCTGTATTCACAACTGCAAACCTACTTTTGGTTCACCCTGTACTTATTGTAAGAATATGGAGAGGATAGAACAAATTCCATTTGACTTGCAAAGATGAGGACCAAGGAAGTGCCTTATGGAGGTTATAAATACCCACAAATTATTTGCACTTCTTTTAAAAAATATGTATACATATATATTATTGATTTCAGAGAGGAAGGGAGAGGAAGACAGAGATAGAAACATCAATGATGAGTTATTGATCTGATGTCTCCTGCGCACCCCCTACTGGGGATTGAGCCTGCAACCTGGGCATGCACCCTTGACCGGAATCGACCCTAGGACTTTTCAGTCTGCAGGCCCACCCTCTAGTTACTGAGCCAAACCAGCCGGGATTGCACTTCTTGTTATAAAAGGTGGAGAATAATTCCCCTCTGCTTTCCGCGTGGAACAGACTTAGTCACTCACTTCTAATGAAGAGCGTGGCGGTGAAAGTTTGTGCCATTCCTGAGTGTGGATCATAAAAGATATTGCCACTTTCACCTCGTGGTCCCTTGGCTCACTCATCTGGGGAAGGCCAGCCTCAGTATCCTGAGGACACCAAAGCAAGCAGTCATATGGCGAGAGTCGCATGGTAATGAACTGGGGACTCCTGCCACCAGCCAGCACCATCCTGCCATGTGAGTGAGCCACCTGGGAAGTGGACCCACCAGCCCATTCAAGCCTTCAAGTGACTGCAGCTCTGACAGCTTGACTCCTAAGAAGCTCTGAGCCAGAACTTCCCAGCGAAGGCACTCCTGAATTCCTGAGACAGGGAAACTGGCAGATAATAAACGCTTATTTTCTGAAGCCACTTTGTTATATAGCAATAGATCTAACACCTGCCTCACGTTAGCCTCAGCAAATGTGCTTGTTCACAACTCGTGTGATCTTTTCCATTGTTATTGAGAACCCCATGATACGATAGGTGAGGATTCCAGGCCCCCTTCTTGGCGATATTATTGAATGAAGAAACAAAAGCAAGTCTCAGATCTAATTCGGCCTTGCAAACAAGCAGACATCAAACTGTCACACACCCAGTCGGTGACCTCAGTAAAGGCCCTGCTCTTTGTCAGGTCAGCCCCTTCGATGGCATTTTACATGAAAGGTTTACTCCATGACAAATGTGACCATGCTGTGACAGCAGGACCTGTCAGCCTTCTCCTTGGATCAGATGAAAGAAGGCTCACAGAACCGAGCTCAGTGGTGACCTTTAGGTGTCTGTCACTCAGGAGGCATTGGAATTGTGGCTCAAGAGGTAATTACACCTCATCCATGCCACAGGGAAGGCGCCTAAACAAAATTTCCTGCCGACTTCACATCATTTCACACGAGAACTTCTTTTTTAATATCTCTTACGCTAATTAATAAAACTTCTGGTGCCGGAGGCAGATGGGGATATTTGAAGCTCTTGGGGCAGGGGCTTCTCTGGTGTGTTGGTTCCTCATTAAGAGCCTTCAGATGCTGTTCTAGCTGGTTTGTCTCAGCAGATAGGGCGTTAGCCTGCGGACTGAAGGGTCCCAGGCTCAATTCTGGTCAAGGGCACATGCCTGGGCCAATCAGTGATTGTCTATCATCATTGATGTTTCTGTCTCTCCCTCTCTCTCTCCCTTCCTCTCTGAAATCAATAATATATATATATATATATATATATATATATATATATATATATATATATATAAAGAGTCTTCAGATGCTGACTGAGCATGGATTCTTGTTTAGGGCACTTTGAGTGTTAATGCACCATACCTAAGGTGGGGCACATACACAACACAGGTGTCTTAATGTCTCCTCCGATGTATTGTGAAACAAGTTACAGAAAATATGGAAACAGAGCTGTTATGTGGGAAATGACCTGGATGCAATGATAGCCTCCAGAATAACTGCCAGTCAAACTCAGAGATTCCTTAACGGGAAAAGCTCACACACCAAGTAAGGTGTTCAAATCATACAGGTTGTTGAAACATTTTAAAACACACAGTGCAAAGCAAGCAGGAAGAGATGATAGATTAATACACTTAACATAGAGAACCAATGGGTGAAAGGCCCACAGTGTTTGAATTCTGAGGCTGTTTACATTCTCTCTCTCTCTCTCTCTCTCTCTCTCTTTCTCTCTCCACACACACACAGACCAGTCTTCTTCCTGGTAATGGCATGTCTAGGAAAACCAAAAGTGGGGTTTGAACAAGGTACTAAAGATGTTACCGGGGACCAACACACACACTTGCTCTACTGAGACACCTACCAGTACCCCTGGTCAAAACCTGAGCTTGCCAAAAAGCCGGATGAACAGCCATTGGTGTTTCTTGGGCAGAACACCTGGAACCAGGATGTGTGTCACCAACAGGAGCCAATTTAATAGTCATGGATTGACTATTGCATGACTCATATACTTGGAGATAACCATTGCATTAATGTAATTTCCAACACAACATCCTTAAGAGGAAAAATCTTGGCCTTAATACATGTAGCAGGTCTCTGTGCCTCTTGGTTTCCCATCGTTCCTACCTACACTTGGCACATGGATTCCTCTGCTTAGTTTATCTGTGTCTAATGTATCTCACAAGCTACCTGCTTCTGTTTGGTTTCATCCCTTCTCTCTATTTGCTTTTCTTATTTGCCTTGCAGAGTTGAATAATCTTAAATAACATAGCAAACACACATTACAAGAGGTTATCATAGAATTAAGAGATTTTGAAAAAATATGTTGATTGTAGAAATGATGATGGGACCTATTACACAAAATTCATTTAGCTCATCTATCTTTGGAAATGGCCAAGGGGAAAACCTTTCTGCTGGTGGTTTGTTTATCTAGGGATTTTACCTCTAAAAAAAGAGGGCTCTGAGAAAAGCAGAGATTGCAGAATTAAATTCTAAGTGGGTTTGTGCAAATGATAATTAGAGACTGGCTAATTCAATTAATTTCTATTCATGCCATCAGTAAAACAGGAACTCCAAGCATCTGATCACATTCAAGGAATCAAGTGAAGCAGGACTCAGGGAACCAAATGGCTTTCCCAGGACTCCAGCTCACGCAACAGGAATATTCTTGGTAGAATTGTGTTGATCAGCTCAGCACCAAGACCTATGTACTAGTATGGTTCATTCATGAGACTGTATCTGCCATAGAACACATTCCACAAGGGGGAGCCGATATGCCTAAGTGAGTGAGTTATTTTACTTCATAAATCACTCTGCGGGTAATTCACCTGTTTTTCTTGAAGCCTGGAGCTTTTCTGCCACCTCGCACAATTCTGAATTGAATATAAAAACAGTCTCCCTTGGAGTGAAAGAGAACAGTAAGAGTGGAAAGAAGTTCTAAAGAAGTTTGATTAATATGGAATCTCATAAATGGGTTCTCATGAGATTCAGCTGAGCAGTTCATTCTGCACATTTCTGGCTTCATCCCAGACCTAGCCCGTTGAATCAAAATATCAGGAACTGGGGTCCAGGAATCTGCATTTTTAATAACTGGTACAAAAGTTTCTTTTGCACAGATTTATGATCAACAGAACTAAGGAATTATTTTAACAACACTCACAAGGCTGGAGTAGTCTTGTTTGGATTTGTGTTAGAAGTTAAATCCTTTCTTGTAAGTTTGCAATTAAAACCACAATGGGTATAGCTGAAGTGCATTGAATACTTTTCCATTTTTGTTAATAAAGATAATAAGACAGTGGGACAATTTAAAAAACTGATCAGGAGAAAATTTGTGATATTTGAGTATATTTGGACTTTGATAGCTCTTCTTGGTTGAGTTTAAATAGCAGAAGAAGCTGGAAGCTAATTCCTTTACAGCAGGTTTTTCTCCTCTTAGCTCAAAGCCTAATGATTTTTAAAAGGCCTGAGATATCATTTCTGAATTGATGTTGGATTTACTTAAATGCCAATTTCAAGCTTAGACTCCTCATCTCTTTAGCTCCCATTTGCCTCATTCACACTTAATTCTTTACCAAGTTATTCACCTATTTGGGCGTTGGAATCCTTGTGTATAAAATGGGAATAAATAACAGAGCAGTCCAACTACTGTTTCATGAAGATTATCATTAGCAGCTACAACATGGTTCCTTATCTGCAGTCCTTTTTTTGCATCTGCAATCTTGAATTTCCTTCTTATGTTGTAGCCCAAGCATGTCTAACTCAAAGGATAACACGGGCCAAATAAACAAGGTTTAAGTTTATGTGGGCCGCAAAAAAAACACAAAAGCTTCAATTGTCATAGAAACGTAGGTTTATTTCAAAAAGTATAGTATAAAAAAAGACTAAGAGCAATTGAAGCAACACGACTATAGTAATCAGGCATTAGCGAATGTTGTTAGTTCGTTATTACTAATTATGTATAACAGGATATTGTAAAAATTAAGTTATGAAATTTTTATTAAAACATTTCTTACATACCGTTATATTGGCTAGTCCACAAAAATATTGGTTGTGGACCACATGCGCAGCCAGTGGGCCTGGAGTTTGACATGCTTGTTGTAGCCACTAAGGGTGCAACTCATTCTCAATAATGACTAGAAGATTGTTCTGTAGACAATATCCATTTGTCTCAAGGGGTAAAATGCATTCCTGCAATTGCCACTCAGGCAACACCTATTTGAATGCCTCTCAAACATTAAAATAAGAACTGCCTGAAGGGCATGTTTTTTAAACTATTAGGCTTAGCAGAATCACCCAAGGCATTTTAAAAAAAAACAAAGAAATTTCAGATCTATTTTTAGATAATCCAAACTAGTATGTTTAGGAAGAGAGGATGCGGGCATCAGAATTTTAAATAAGATTCCCCAGGGGAACCCTAAGAAGGGGTTAGGCTCAGGGTATTGCCCCAGGACACTGCTGTCCTTATTAATCACTCACAGATTTCTGTGCTAGCTGGGCAGCTCAGGTGCTTAGAGCATCATTCCCTTTACACCAGGGTTGTTGGTTTGATCCTGGGTCAGAGCACACACATACAGTGAGTGAGTGGAACAACAAATTAATGTTTCCTTCTCTCTCTGCCTGCCTCTCTCAAATCAACAAAATGCTGTACTTTTTTTTTTTTTTTTAAACCTACCTGATTTACTCGTAAAAATATCCGGTTGTTTTCTTCTCCTGAGAGTAACTGACTTGAGTGGGATTGAGCAACCAGGGGGCTGACTTTATTTGACTTTGACCCCTACTTAGATGACCCCCTTCTCAGCTGTGAAAACGAGGCTAAGGTGGCCCCATGCAAGAGTGTGAGGAGGCTGAGCTAGGAGTAGGCATTTAATAATAGCAGTGCAAAGGGTTTGGACATTCCTTGCAGTTTCTCAGCGAATATGTTCTAAAGGAGCACTTCCTTCCGCTTCTGATTTAGCCAGCCAGGCTCGTCTGCCAATGTGCCGAGCCTTCCAGAATTAACCCACATTAAGTGCAGATAGGATGGGCTGAGTGAGTCCTTTTCACGCACTGTGCTTGCTGTCACCTCACTGCGCCAGCTCGCTGCTTGAGATTAATAATGAGATTAATAATGGCCTGTTGGTAAACTATATTCTTGACCTTTGCTTGTGTTCTTTGATGTTAGCTGACCTTGGTGAAGCCATTCGGGGAGCCACACATGCCTTCTGCAGCACATCCCAGATTTATTTGGCAGGTGGCAGCTCTGGGCACCGTTCCCGCCGACACTCATCCTCGAACTTGGTCTCAGACACTCCATGCTGCCTGCTGGGCATTGTGAAGGACAGGCTGACCTTTTCCAAACTGACGGAGGGTGGTGACAAGAAAGAACACTGGGTGCGGGCAGATCCGGGCTCCAGCGGCTCTCCTGTGATCTGGTGTGTGTGTGGGGGGAGGTTTCCTAGTCTCACAGCCTCCTCCCCTGTGAAAGAGGGGACATGGGGCTCATGTCACATGGGTCTGGAGAGTGACTAAGGTGAGCAGGCAGAGAGCACCTGGAGGAAGGCCTTGCAGTGGAAAACACTAATGTTTCAGTCGTTCTTACTAGCACCAATTGTATCAGTTCTTAGATACGCATAGTTTTTCACATTTCAGTCTCTTTAGCAATGAGGATGTGTATTACAATTGGTGGCTTGTCACGTTTTAATTGACAGTATTTTTTCTTGGTGGCACGTCAAAGGTGGTGTGTTCTGCAGTTGATGTTGTATTAGGTTGGAGGGGAGATTGCGTGGCCATCGTCGTCAGCATAGTGCTTGGGTTATCTCCCCAGGGACCATTATGTTCTCTGAGGGAACCATGTAAACAATGTGTAGGTAATTTTTTTTCAGCTTTTGGAATGATGGCTGGCCAATGAACATTTCCTTTGACCTAACAGGAAAGTCTGCAAAATGACCCAGGATCCCTAATTCTGGATGCCACTCTTAAGAGAATGCTTTCCACACACTGAAGTGCTTAAGTTTCTTTCAAAAAAGCAGACAGCTCTTTCTGCCTGCAGGGACCTGATTCCAAAGTCTTTCTTGGGTTTCAGGATTGTAGCATCACACAGGTTCCCTTGTTCCCTCCAGCAAGAGGCCAATAAATGAGTAAGAGCCAGTTGTTCTGGAGCCCTGTGGCGAAGGAGGAAGTAGGTAATTGACTGGCGCAGATTGATCACCCAGCCCCCAAGGCCTGAGCACTGGTTCCTGTCAGTCCCATCTGGAACGGGCTCTTCCTTGAGGTAACCATGTTAGCATTCGTGGTCCTGTAGTTAATAAGAGTCTACTTTCACTAAGCACCTACTAATCTCATCCTCTCACATAATATCATCAAGCATCTACATGATTGCATTTAACTCTCCCAACAGCTGTATAAGACAGGATGTATTGTACTGAACATTATAAGGAGCAGCCCTAGAGATCTGAGTTCAAATCCTGGCTTCCCCACTTAGTAGCTGTGTAGCTTTGGGTAAATTATTTAACTTGTTTGGGTCTTAGATCCTATCTTTATTTTTATTCTTTAAATATATTTTCATTGATTTCTTCAGAGAGAGAGAGAGAGAGAGAGAGAGAGAAACATCAATGATGAGAGAGAATCATTAATCGGCTTTCTCCTGCACGCCCCACACTGGGCGATCGAGCCCACAACCCAGGCATGTGGCCTGACCAGGAATAGAACCACGACCACCTGGTTTATAGGTCAATACTCAACCACTGAGCCACACTGGCTGGGCTTAGATTCTTATCTTTAAAACAGAGGTAAAAATAATACCTGCCTCTGAGAATTGGTATGAGAATTAAATGTTGTTATCCCTGAGAGCTTCTAAGCACCATGCTGGCACACTGTCAACACTCACTGAAGATTTTCAAAACTATCAGTTTCCCCAGCACCGTGCATGCTGCTTGGCACATAGTAGGTGCTTAATAAAAGTCACTCTGAGGGGCGGGGGAGAGAGAGAGAGAGAGAGAGAAAGAGAGAGAGAGAGAGAGAGAAGGGAGAGAGAGAGAGAGAAAGAGAGAGAGAGAGAGAGAGGAGGCAATACATCTGTTGATCACTGAGAATGAAGTATCTCCTCTTAAGCTTTAAACCTGTGCTGGGAACTGCAGAGGCCCAGGCAAACAATAATAACACTTTTCATTTATGCAGTAGTTTACAGCTTACAAAGCATATTCATATGTTTTCCTTTAAACCTCCCAACAAACCCAAGGCAGAAAGGGTATTCTTATTACTATCTCCTGAGGAATCTGAGGCCCAGAGAGGTCAGAGAACAGAGGAGCACCGAGTGCCCCCACAAATCAAGGAGAATGACGACAGCACAGAGGTGGTGGGTTTGGCAATAAGGAGGTGACCTTCCAGAGAGCACGCCCATCAGTTTGGTGGGGAGAGAGGCTCCCACACCTTGGGGACTGCGGAAGGGAAGGAGAGAGAGGAAAGAAGGATCTATGTCCTGGCAGGAAAGTAAAGGAGAGAAATGAGATGTAAGCAGGAGCGAGTAGTGGCTTTTTCAGAATATTGGTGACCTGTGTATGGTTATCCCTGGGAAAGGCCTGGTTCAGGCTGATTTGTGACGACTCAAATTTAAAAAGGGATAAGTCATGGCAGCTGAAGACTCACTTTGAAAAATGATTCTGTTTTGCAAAAGAATTCTCAACAGACTGGAAAAAAATTGGAAGCGGTCAATAAACACAGAAAAATGCAGGCCACCTCCCTTATAACAAAACAAGTACTAGCTAAACTAAGACCCAGATACCATTTTTCACCAATGAAATGAAGCATTTTGATAATATGAAGAGGAGGTGAGGATGTAAGAACATAGTAGACGTTAGTATACTTGTGGATTTTGAGAATATTTACCAAATTTATGATGCAAATACTCTTCCACCCAGAAATTTCACTAGGAAGTTATTCTATAGATATACTTGTATATACATATGCAAGGTGTTCGTGGGAGCTTGGTGTGTGTGTGTGTGTGTAGGTGATGGTGGAAAATCACCTAATTTCCATAAGTAGTGGGAGAGCCCTGTAGATCACAGGCATATACACCCATTCAGCAATTGCAAGAGAAAGGGGCTCTCTGTCTCCTAGCACGGAGTGGAGTCCATCCTGTATTCATGAGTGAAGAAATGAAAGGCAACTAAAATCATGCTACAATATACAACAAAAATGACTGGGAAACAGAGAGGATTAAATTGGAGTGGAATGACTTTTAACTGTCATATTACTCCCCTCTCTACTATGTGTGGTGCGGGTCTATTGTAAACCATGAGCATGTATTTCTCATTTAAAAGAAAATACTGATTTGAAAAAGGCCCTACAAGATCCCTTGAAATCCCTAGGTCTCCTGGTACACTTTTAAAAATTCCATTTATAAAAATTTGATTTATTCACTCTTTTTTCTAGAACACATTTACTGTGTTAAGATGCACCAATACAGTTAAATGACCCATCACCAATGGGTTTCTATAAAGACTTTCTTCTCCACTGGCCATTTCCTCTGCTATGGAGACTAAAATTGCCAGGAAGATAGAGTCTCCCAACCCAAGTGATTAGAGACCTTTCAACACCCTCAGTGCAATCAGGCTTGTTTGAAATGGGTTTGATTACAAACCATTGTCGAGGACTCTGTCCCATTCTGGTTTAGCAGATGGAGCCTACCAAATCTAATTGATCATTATGAGCTCTGGTGCCTCTCTCTCTCTCTCTCTCTCTCTCTCTCTCTCTCTCTCTCTCTCTCCCTATATTACTCCTCCCAATTCTGACCCAATAAGTCAAGATTGGTGCTCTGAGTCATTTTGTTTTAATTCTCAAGAGCCTTGTTAGGGGACTCCTCCTGTCTTGTGCTGTTTGGAAATTCTCTCTTTTCTTCTTAGAAATCATTATGCAATGGTACAAGTCATTTTCTCTAGAACAGGAGTGTCCGTATTTATTGGCTCAGCAACTGAGAACATGTTTACTGTTGCCAGAAGTCTACTGACATGCAGAGGGAATGTGCACGGGAGCACAGGGTTCCTTAAGCTTCCCCAAGAGAGAGTGTCAGCCACAAAGAACGCCTTCTAAGAAATCACAGCTATGACATCTGCTGAGCTAAGACTGAAGGAGGCAGGACTGGTGAGGGCTATTAAAGCAACACTTTCCAACAATCAAAAGACACACAGAGCTTGTCAAGGAAGTCTGGGTAACAGTAAGAGCCATTGCTGGAATAATTTTCCCTAATGTCTCCCTCTGTCAAAGCCTCGCCTATGGTGCACTTAATAGAGGTGGACATCAGTCTTGGAAGAAACTCAGTTTGGTCTTAAATGGAGATATCTTCCCCCACCTCGCTCCCTACCCAATACTATCTAAAATACTATCCAGAGGTTGGCCCAAACTGGGCCGGACATTAAGCTAACTGCTTATCAAACTTTTGATAGTTCCCTACTCTCACCAGTCCCTCCACCCCCATGGAAATTTAATCTGCTTTTCTCTGGCTCACACTCATTTAAAACAATAATTGTGTTGGCCCTGCCTATTTCTCTGAAGTAAGCTCTCACTGCCCTTACTGCTTTTGCACCCTTAGCTCTGACCTGAACTAGCTCCTTGAATGCCCCAAGCTGCTCCCTATATGTGCCTTGCCCATGCTGCTGCTCCTTTGGTTTTAATTCCCATCCTTCAACTCCAAAGGCAGACTATAGGGAGGCTTTACACTAGAGTGTTTTAATTTTTAAAAAATTGTTATTGATTTTTAGAGAGAGAGAGGAAGGGAGAGAGAGAAACATGGATTTATTGTTCCACTTATTTATGCACTCATTAGTTGATTCTTATATGTGCTCTTATTGGGGATCGAACCTGCAACCATGGCTAAAGGAATGATGCTCTAACCAACTGAGCTACCAGGCCAGGGCCTGACCCAGCACTAGGTTAGGTCCTCTTGAAACACACCTGTATTTTTTTTACACCTCTCTGGATTTCATCTTCAGGAATTAACATTTTACTCTCTAAAATTCTATTCATTTATTCATATTTGCATGGCATATCACTGGACAATGTAATAGAAATTGATAAACTTGCTTGGACAGTAGAATGGCTGGGAGACAGGAGTGGGAGGAAGATGCTGCAGTGTATATACCCTTTGTGTTCCTTTTGACCTTTGGTACTATATACATTAATACCTATTTCAATCAATGCAATTCAAATTTAAAAACAACAAAAAAATCTCAGCTGCAGAAGAAATCCTACACTCTTCTCAGATTAACATCTTGTAGGCATATTTTCAAATCTGTCTTTTTAAAAAACTCTATAATTTTAATTTCACAAATAATATGTAAATTATCTTCATTATAAATGCCAATGCAAATTAGTCTTTCTGCCACCAGGCTTCTCTAACATGATACTCATGTAATTTCCATCCTGCTTTTGAATGTATTTTGAGTGTTAAAAGAAAAAAAAAATTCTGGTGTATATTCTAAACCTGAAGAGAGTCAATTGTTTTAAAAGTGTGGCCCTGATCTATTTTTAAATGAATAATGTTGGGTTCTGCTGAAAGGGCTCTTTAGAGTGACCAGCTGTCCCAGTTTCCCCAGAACTGAAGAGGTCCCTGGGATGCTGGACTTTCAGGGTTAAAACCAGGGAAGTCCCATACAAACAGTCCCTGCCCAAGCGATTAGACTGAACCCTGCCCAGAGAGAAGGGATACTTGAGGTACCACCCAAGGTTCCGGGGCATGGCAACTGATCGCCAGCCTTGCTTTATAGCTCCTTCCTTATCTTTCCAGAAGCACTGTTCATCAATTCTCTGACATTTTAAGTTCTACTTTAAATTTCTTAATGAAATAAATGGCATAAAGAAAGAATTTCTATGACATTTGATGCTGTTATGTTCTAACTGAAGCTGGGAGATTTATCACCTTCAGTGGTGCATGTAAAGTAAATCTTATTTTTAACTTTAGACCCAAAAAGAAAATATGCCATTCTGACAATTTTTTCTGAAACAGTCCAAGTCTTATTCAATCAAGAACCACTGCATACAATTGGATAGTATGGTAGAAAATAGTAATTCAAAAGTGAATTAGCAGATTATAATAATGAGTTTGTGAGAGAGGCAGAAAGACCTATAAAAAGTCCTCAAGCTAAGAAAAAGAAGTAAAAAAGGTTTATTCCAGTTAGAAGTTGATACAGAGAGCTCGCTGCATTTTCAGCCTAAAACGGAAATGCATACTGAACGAGGCTGTCTGGACTTCATTAACCAGTAATCTATGTACACAAGAATGACAATGAGCAAACAAATGTGGTGAAGCAAAATAAACAAGTTTTTCCAAATAAATGTCTTTTAACTGCAGCTGGCTAATTAGCAAGAACTGAACAAGCCAGCCTATGGAGAAGTTTTCCTCTGATGCTTTGCCTACTCAGTTTTATTTCCTCATTTCAGATACTCTGTGGGTCTTTGCAAAAAGATGGAAGCTATAGACTGTTGTCCTCAGACAGACGAGTTAGATCACACAGAACACTTTCAGTTGCTTTACTTGGGCCATTTCAGATGGTTTTGGGCACTCAGAGTAGGGATTCTTTACCTGGAAAACTTTCTGGATGTACAAAACCACCTGAAACTTTCTGGATGTACAAAACCATCTGAAACCACCTCCACTATTTTGTGTTTGTATCTATGTATTTGCC
Source organism: Murina feae (assembly GCA_004026665.1). Taxonomy (NCBI): domain Eukaryota; kingdom Metazoa; phylum Chordata; class Mammalia; order Chiroptera; family Vespertilionidae; genus Murina; species Murina feae. The sequence goes on from PVJC01024279.1 coordinate 23,971, forward strand.
TGAGGAAAAAGTCTTTAGTTTCTTTAAGTTTTCAAAGGGTTCTATCACCCAAGACGTTAAGCAAAAATTGAAGTGCTAGAGAAAAGTTCTCTCTTTCTCTAATCCTTTTGGCAAAAGGATTTGAAGGGCTGAAAAGCCAGCTCTGTAAGCAGAGGAAAGGACAGAACACTTATTCTTTCTCCATTAGTGGCACAGACAGATACACACTGCAGACAAGTTGACAGACACACATACACATGGCTTGTTGGTTGCAGGGAAGAGGTGGGCAAATTTGCATAGGGGCTAAGAAATCTCCAGGGAGGAAAGAAATCTAGGCCCCAATACTTTCCTTTTCCAGTGTAATATAACATTGCTAATGGGGCGGAGAGGTCCTGAATGAGGCCAACTGACTGGAAAAATAAAAATGCTAGCCCTCTCCAAAAGGTTAAAGGAACCCCCAGGAAGAGCGAAGTCAGAACTGGTAACTTAGACTTTATATAATGTCAGAAAAAAATATTCAAAACTTATAAATAAGAAAATGCTTGCTGGGTGTTCACCTCTTGCGTTGAGCGTCTGCCCCTGGTGGTCAGTGCACGTCATAGTGACCTGACATTCAGCTGTTCAGTCGATTTGCATATTAGCCTTTTATTATATAAGACTAGGGGCCCGGTGCACAAAAATTTGTGCACTCGGGGTGGAGGGAGTCCCTCAGCCCGGCCTGTGCCCTCTGACAGTCTGGGACCCCTCAGTGGATGTCCTATGATGGCCCCAGTCTGCCAGGCGCCTTCTGTGTGTGTGTGTGTATGTGTGTGTGTGACCACTGGGGACCTGCCCCCGGCCGCATCTGAGGCTTGGAGCAGTCCTCCTGTGTGTGTCTACCTGCTGGGGGCCTGCCCCAGGCACACCGTGGAGGCTTGGAGCAGGCACCCCCTCTATGTTGATCTCTCAGACTCTTGCCCTCCCCTGCATGTTGTTCTCTTTTTTGAGCTGTGACCAGGGCTGGGTGCTGCCTGCCTCCCAAGCTTGCCTACTGCCCATCTTCCTCCAGCCACCAGAAAGCAGGGAAAACCCTGCCTCGTGGTCAGGCC